>PVJL010010435.1:0-49471 GCA_004026885.1 Lyroderma lyra | reverse complement strand
GTGTGTGTGTGTGTGTGTGTGTGTGATGTGGTGAGGTGCCTTGCTCTACCTCTAGTTAGGAAAGATGAGGGCAGTGACACCACTTTTCCAGGTATCCGGAAAGCCTCTGGGGTCCCTTGCACTTTGACCTCTGAAAGAGCACTGACCTGGGGGCGGGGGCGGGGGTCCTGGGCTCTGTCGCTCTTTAACCCCAGTGCACATCATTGGAGCCCCCCCATGTCTGTTTTCCATTTGTCCTGAGGGGACAACAGTACCTGCCTCCCGCTTTGCATGGGACCGGGCTTGGGGACGTGACCAGTGGGCCCAGGAGTAGGCTGTGTCCCGGCTGTCTGCTGCTGCCCTGACTTCCTGTGTCAGAACTGGGACGCCTCGGACGTCACTGGGCTCTAAACCTGCCCCACTAGGGCGAGTGAGGGGACGTAGTGGGACCAGGCCAGTCTGGGTGAACGGGAGGGAGGAGGGGTGTCCAGGCCCACCCCGTGGACGCACCTTGTGGGTGGGAATGGGGGGGTGTTCGGGCAGAAAGCTAAGGACGGCGAGGGCAGAGGAAGCCTCTGGAAGCAGGAGCGCCGTCTGACTCCTGCTGCCCCCGCTTCACGCTGGGCTTCGTGCCCGGTGCCGGGCCGTGGGCGGGAGCGCGGGGCGCCAGGAGCCGAGGCCGGACGCCCTCCACCTGCCCCTGCGGCCCGGCTGTGGGCTGTCCGGACGGCGTCTGCTTTGGCCCGCGGGGCTCACGTTCCTCTGGGCCGGGGGTCCCAGGGGCCGACGTCCCGGCAGAACCCTGGGCGAGCCTCTGAGGCTCTCCTCCCCCACCCAGGTGGCACGGGCCCCTCCTTCCTTCGTCTGACACCGGCCCTGGCCTGTCCCCCACTACGCAACCTACAAGCCTGCAGCTGCCGTCCAGGCCCCCTGTCCGCCTTCCCCCAGCCGCTGTGAGCTGCCCTTTGGTGAGGCCCGTGGCAGGTGACGGGGACACAGCCGCCTCGGCCTCTGTGAGGACGGGCGTGGCACGGCGCCCTGGGAACGGCGCCCAGGGCGGGAGGAAGGGACACCGAGACGCTCGTCTCGGCACGGGAAGGACTCAGAGGGCAGGAAGCTTCTCTTCCACTTTCTTCTTGTGCCCTGAGAGACACACGTAAATATGCAAAAGCCCTTCCTGTCCTCGTCTGCAGGCGGGAAGCCGTTTGTGGACTAGATGGTCCTTTCCCCAGTGTCTCAAAGGTGCAGACTCTACACGATCCCAGGGAAGCACTGGCACGGGGCCTGACGCACCCCCTTAGTGACCAGATAGAGACAACACCTTCCCCGTCAGTGCACCTCACAGGAACGACATCGGGGTGAACGTGTGGGGAGGAGCTAACCCCCTCTGCTTTTAGGTGGACAAAACAGCGAGGACAACAAACAGAGAAGGCGCCCTGTTTCTCAAGGCTGTGGGGACGATCCGCGCGTCTGTACAGGCGTCAGGATCCCTGAGGAAAAGCCCCCAAACTGACAGGTCACGTCTGAGCCGTAGCGTCACCTCTCTGCTTGTCAGGAGATAGGAGTTTGGGTTTCAGGCCAAAGCAAGGGCCCCCGTGTAGGGGAGGAAGTCAGAAAGCAGGTGCCTGTGGCTGTGAGGAGTCAGCGTGGCCACCGTTTGTCCTGAGGATTTCAAAAGGACCCATGGGCCACGTGGCAGCCGTGGGCTCAAGGTCCGATGGCCTGAGCCTAACTCCCTCAAGTCCAGATGCATCGTGGGTATCTAATAAATGCTTATGAAACGGAATTGAAGTGAATTTTCCCAGTGGGGACTCACTAGGAAATCAGAGGAGGGTTGTGGGAGAGGAAATACCTCTCCTCTTCCACCGGCTTCTAGAACAGTCCCTAATTTCTGTATTCAGCTGCAAGTGGAAGCAAATCTGCCCGAGCACAGCTTATCAAAGAGAGGGATGTCCACTAACCGGAACTCAAGCAACGGGCCAAAAAGTCTTGATTTTTCTGTTTGGCCCGTTGTTAGAGTTCTGGTTAATGGAGAGTGCACACACATGCACCCCCCTGGGTGCCGGTTAACTGGGGGTCTCCTGTTTCGGGCTGCAACAGCACCCCTGTGTGATCCACACCTGCTATCCCGGCCTTCCCGCTCTCCTATCCATGGTTGCAAGATGTCAAGGAAAAAGGGGTGTAGGTCAAGTCCAAAGGTCCAAAGTCATGTCCATCTGAGAGATCCTACTAATCTTTCTGGAAATTTCCACTCGATGGGTTTCACTACTTAGCTGCAGCGGCCCAGGCAGACAAGAACTCTGTGCGTGTAGACTTTGGGGGGTCCTGTTTCCTGTGCCCTAGATGGTGTAAGGAGTCACTTCTCAGCGACCCTCACGCTCAGCACAATGGCAGCCTTCTTAGTGCAGCTGCCCCCATCTTTGTCCCAGTTCTGCCACTCAGACCCCAGAATGGGGACCCATGCTGTGGGGTTGCCAGGAAGGCTAAGGAGTCAGGCTTGCGGGACTCGGGGTTCAGCCTGCTTGTCTGCTCATCGGGTCACACGGGAGGGGCCAGGACGGTTTGTGCGGCAGGCAGAGAAAGTGGGGTGGTGGCCGCCTGGGGTCAGGGGGATGACGGTCTCCAATGAAAAATCCCCTTGGGGCTTGGCTCCTACTCGCCCCTTAGTAGTTATTCTTTTAAGGCTGATAATGGGAGTTTCATTTCTTCTAATGTAGAATTTCCAGTGTGTACAGTTGCTTCCCCTAGCTTGATGTTTCTAGTGCTCCCTCGAACCCCCCTCAGCCCCCTGGCGGGCTGGGCTGCAGCACATCTGGCGTCACAGCCCTCAGGGGGCCAGGTGGGGGCCCAAGGGGGCTGGGCTCTCATCTGCTGTCCTTCTCTGGGCTCCTCTGACTTGGGTCTGGGGGGTCGGAAGTCTGGAAGGTGCCAGGTTGGGGCTGGCCTCTCCGCCAAATCAAGCAAGTGTTATGCAAACCGGATCGCCGCTCCTCCAAGGCCCGTGGTAGGCAGACGCGCTAAACCACAGCGGGGCGGCTGACCTCCGGACAGCCGTGCGGAATTCCCCTTGTGCAATGGGGCGCCAAGGCCAGCCGTTTGGATATTTCCTTAGGGGACAGACACTACGTTCTGTAACTTCTCACATGAGGCAGTTGGCTCCCGGGGGCCAGGACACCAGGTGTTGGAGGTCTTGCCTCCCACTGTTTGTGCCATCTACACGACTACCTAGAACGGGTGACAGATCTCCCAGCCTGGGGACAGCTCCAGGGCCGTCCTTCTGATAGGACTGCGTTCACTCAGATCTCCACTGGACAGCTGATGTCTTGAATCCAGCACGTCCCCCAACGGGGCTAGCTTTGTGGCTTGTCTGTCACCCAGGATACCCTGCTCTTGCTGTGCTCTCACCACCCTGAAATTCTAGGTACCTGTTGAACAAGAGGCCTCACATTTTCAGTTTGCACTGGGCCCCCCGTTTCTGTCATCCGAGACGATGTGCACCGTCGTCTCTCTCTCTGGTCTCACCCCGCCCAGTCCTCCCCCTTCAATGACTCGCAAAACCGTGTAACCCACCATACACACGGAGAGCTAGAGACCATCTGTGGGCTTCTCCCTGTCGCTGGCCAACCTAAGTCCCATCTGTTGCCACGTGACCCAGGTCTTTCTTCATAAACATCCTTGCATGTCCATCAGCAGCGGCCAGTCTTCCGCTTCCAACCACCTGCTTATCTCTCCTGGACTCCAAAATAAGTGCCCGTTGATGGTCTCACCTCTGTTCCCCAAACTCTTCTCCACTTTTGTCGCCAGAGCGATCACTCCCACACACCCGCCTGGTCATGGCTCTCCCCGCGCTCCAACCCCCCAGCGGCTGCCGCTTTCCCTTCCCGGGCCAGGTTCCCCTTCGAGCCTTAGCCCAGTTGCAGACAGAAAAGGGTTTCGAGGGTGTTTGTCTCTGAGACACGACTGATGGAGTCTGAAAGGTGTCGTTTGGCCTGCCCCCACCACGGCATGCCGATCGCACCATCTCCTGCGAGAAACTTTATTCAAAAGAGCAGGGAGTCGAGTGCTTCCTCTCTGCTGTTCTGGTCTTTGTCTCGACGCTCTGCCCTGACTCTAAATTCCTTATTCCTGACACCGTCCGCACCCCCGTGTCATCTGACCCCGTCTGCTGCGTCTGCCTGGACTTTCAGCACTTCCTGCTTGCTCCTGCCCTTCAGCCTCCTCGGCTTTCCTCTTTTTTCTCAGTAGTCCCTGCTCGCCTGCCTGCCTCAGGACCTTTGCACACGCAGCTTCCCTTCCTGGATTTGTCTTCCTGTCTCCTCGTCCTTCAGTTCCCAGCTGAGATGTGACTTCCTCAAATGAGGTTTTCCCTGCTCCCTCGTTAGGGGGTGTCTTCTTAGAACACCTGGCTCCTTTCTTGTCTGGTGCTTCCGTCGCTTTGTAATTATACACGTGGCTGTGGGCATTTGGCGGTTCGCCACCCCTCCCCTTGACCGCCATCCACAAGGGCAGGGCCCGTGTCAGTTTTTGCTTATCGCTGTCTGCCCAGTGCAGTAGACTCTCCGTTAACCGGCACCCATGGGGATGGGTAGATGTCGGATAAACCTAAGTAGACTCTCTGTTAACCGGAACTCAAACGACCACACTGTCCAGCAACGGTTGCTTGCGTTCGGGTTAACGGGCAGCCCACTGTACTTCGCACAATGCACGGCCGAAGCTCTCACTAAATATTTGTTGACTGACTGTGTGCTTCCTGAACCTTCTGTAGCTGTACCTGGCCTTATGTTTGCCTTCCATCTTTCACTTGGGGAAAGAGCTACCTTCACAAAACAGATGCCCATTTCCAAGTGGCTTTTCTATTTAAAAAAAAAAAAAATCAATCTCGTTACTAACCAACACTCTTCCAGGCAGATGTCAACCAAATCCCCCTTGGTGTGGGTGTGATTAAATGTCCCATGTCATCGGGTGACATAAGAGGAAGGACCTTGGACATGATCCACTCCATGCCTCTCCTTTTATAGATGGGCAAACTGAGTCCCAGAAGAGAGCTAGATAATGGCGAAGGTGGCATCTGTACTCGATTGTCTTTGCATTATTCTTCTCAAATCAGTACCAAACCCCTTGACTCAGTTTACCCCGACTCTAAATAGTCAACCGCACTCCACGCACTTTTAACATGTGCCTCAGACACACGCCTGCATGACACGGGAAGAGACAGGTGTTTCCTCGACCGCGCTGCACGTCGCTTCTGTTGTGAGTGTGTCACTTACACACCAGCCTTGGGTCAGGGGAGGGAGCGGAGTGTGGCACTGTGTCCCGTGTGGTCCTAGGTTCTCTAAGTCAGCTGTCCTCAAACTATTCTATTTGGGTTTGGACCCCTCTGCATCCTCAAACATTGTTGAAGACCCCAAGGAGCCTTTCCTTATGGACGTTATATCCATCCACAGTTACCCTCTTAGGAACGAACATGGATACATTTAGAAGACCTCTATTTAGGACATTTTAAAGGAATGATAATAAAAACACGTTACGTGTTGACATAAATAACGTAATTCCGGCGAGACACGACTATACTTTCCAAGTCAGGACGCGTTGAGTGAGAGGTGGTATTGTCTGAGCTGTCTCCCACGTCTCCTTACATACCTGTGCGGTAGAACTTGGAGTCTTACACCTGCGCCTACGTTCACTTGTCGTGATGTGTTGTTTTGGTTGCAGTATACGAAGACATTTCAGCTCCCTGAAATATATGGTTGGAAAAGGGTCCCAGGTGCCCTTGGACCACACTCTTGGGGACCTGCCATCCTGAGTGTTTAACAAACATCTCTGGCGGGAGATGAGTGGGAGGATGGTGATCAAAGTGTGGCCTCAGAGGAGGAGGTGGGGGATGTACCCACAGGGCACCTGGCCTGGATGGCGAGGGGAGGTGGCTATTGCTCACTGCTGTCTTCTGTATTCAGAGTTTCCAGATGGCCAGCGCGATCCCTCAGCGTGCAGCTCCTGTGAGCAGCACGTATGTCATGGAAGCTGAGGTTCCTCACACGCGGTGTTTGTGGTTTCAAGTCAGAGCCATGGGAGTTTTGGGGCTGATCTGCTGTGCCCTACCGATTACAGTAATCGCCGTCCTCCGGGGGCCCGGGCCTACGACCAGGACGGGCTGTGAGCCGTCAGGGGGCCCGGGCTGCGGGGACGGCTCTCGGGCACCCTCGTCTTGGGCTCTACTTTTCACTTCCACTTTTAATTCTCCTGCTCGCGCCCTCGCCCGCGCTCGCTCTCCCCCCTTCGGTTATGAGAGGCAGTTAAAACACCCTGCTTTCTCTTTGGGGAGCCTTGTACTTTCTCAGTTTTCAGAACAACCTAGAAATTAAAATCAGACCTCTCCCAGTCCAGCTGGCCAGGATTTCTCTAGTCAGGTGAATCCAATGGCTTTTCTTCTCTTCACACCTCGCGCCACGTTCAGTGCCTTGGGCAGGTGGGGGTCTGTGACAGACCCGGCTGATTTGGAAAGCACTGATAGGGCGGGCACCCTTTGAGGAGCTGGGCCGGACATTGTGGGTTCAAATTAAACTTGATCCCCGGTCACCCAAAAGATTGAGGAGCATCTGTTTGTGCCTTAGCTTTTGGTTGATGATCGTAGGTCTGTTCTTAGCAGTAATAAAGTCAGAAGCCTCAAGCAGGAGGTGGGATATAATAAATTGGTATTAAAGAGCCAACTCACAGGTTCCATGAAGAGTGACTAAGGGTCGTGCACGACACCTCTCTTTCGCCGCAGACCTCATCTACCTCTGAGAGCAAGGCACCCATCTTCCCCACCTTGCCACCCGCCACCTTGTGGGTCCACGTGCTTGGCTGCAACCAGACCACGTGCCCTGTGTCTGGGCTGGTCTTTGCAGTACGGTGTGCACCCTGGGGCCAGACTGGATTTGCAGCCCAGCTCTGCCCTTCACCATCGGTGTGACCTTGGGCAAGTTGCCGGGCTCCCCCTGTGCTGTGGTGTGTCCAGCTGGAGCTGGTGGCCGTGTTGTAAGGACGGACTGGAGTAGCGTATGTCCACAAGGGCTTAGGGGGGCGCCCGGCACCCAGCCAGCCGTCAGAGGGTCTGAGCTGATGCTTTCCCGTGAGCACGCTCAGTTACTGTAGCTGGATGCACCCCTTCTCGGACCCGAAGCCTGGGGACACGACAGGTCCTCAACCCCAATATCCCGAGGATGCTACGGGGGCACAGAGCAGTCAGTTCTGGGGCAGAAAGAGCCCTGGCTGGGGTGTCCACGAGAATGGCTCCCAGCACCGACCCTCCCGCCTCGGGCTCCCAGACACGGCTTCTCCCACCCCTCGGCCGTGCTCCCTGCTTGGCGGTGGGCGGCGGACGGAGCCGTCTCACTAAGGTGCTTTCCGAATGGAACATCCTAGACTTTTGTGATTCCCCCACCTCCCTCCCCACCCCGCCCCACCGACCCTCCTGGGCGCGAGGCCCCGGGCACGTGCGGCCCTGAGGCGTCCTCTGCCTCCGGGCTCAGCGGGGCTGCCCACCCCGGCCACGGCCGCCGGCTCCCCGCGCTGCCCGGCCGGGCCTGGAGACGCCGTTCTAGAACAGAAGCGCAGCCCCTTCCCCGGCAGCTGCGGCGGGTGCTCACCTGTGTTTCCTTCTTGCAAACCGGCCCCTCGTGCTCTTGAAGTTGCAGTTTCGTTGTGAGTCAGGGCTGCTGAGAGCGATGGAAACCGGGGGCCCCGCGCGGCGGGCGGGGGGCGGGGGGTGATGTTGCCCCTTTTCCTCAAGAGCACATGCCCGGGGGCGGGGGGGGCGGGGGAGGCAGGCGATCGCCTTCCGGAAGCGGATTTCTCACTCCGACCGGCCTGGGAGGAAAGAGCATTACAGGAAAGCCCTAGAAATCACTTCGCATCTCTTTCGGAAGCGCCTCCGTGCTCCTGAGACGTGACGTGCGCCGTGTGGCCAGGCGTCGGGCCCGGGCCGTGTCTGCCGTGGGGCGGCGGCGCGAGGACGGGGCGTCCTCACGGGGCTTCCCGGGGGAAGTGACCGGGGGGTGCTGGGTTCCCACGGCCAAGTGCGATGAGGCCAGGCAGGGTGCTGCTCCAGGCCTCGGGGGTCGCCCGCCGCTGTAGGCTGTGACGGCTGCGTCCCAGGGGCGGAGGAGAGAAGGCGGGAGGGAGTGGCCCGTGCTGGGAGCGGCCGGGGGACCGTCGGGCTGGAACCATCACGCAGGCCCCCAAGAAGTGATTCGCAGATCCCGGGGGCGGGCAGCTCCCTGGGGCGCGCGGACCGCAGACCCTCGAACAGAAGCGAGTGGGCAAGACGAGGGGTACGCGGGCCGCCACGCTCCCGAGATGCCTGTTCTCCACAGAGGCGAATGGCGTCGGTTGTCCCTCACCCTCGTGAGGTACGGAGGCCCTTACCGCAAGGTTCTGCTTCTGAGACGTCCTTGATGGAGGGACCAGCATCTTCTAGAGAGACACTGGGCTCAGCCAGGAGGTGCAGAAGCGATGAAGAGCGGTGACCCCGAGGGGCCCCAGAGGCCGAGTTCCACGGCGGGCCGGTCGTGAGGTGGGGGACTGGGAAGGAGAGTGGGCCACCCGGCAGCTCCTGGCCGAGCCAGGCAGAAGGCGGGGGCTTTAGTAGAGGGGTTTCAGCAGGGGCTTTCACGTGAGGGTCCCCTCAGAGGGGCAGGAGGACAGGAGCCTCCAGACAGGGCTCTCGGGGAGAGGGAGCAGAGCGTGAGCAGCAGTGCGTGACCCCAGACCTCGTGGTCTGCCTCGCCCTTGCCCAGGGCCACCCACGTGTCCGGGGGCAGAAAGCAGCGCTCCTTTGCCAAGACCGTGGGCCCGAGCTCCCCAAGAGCCCGGACCGAGGGTGGTGCATAAGTCAACGGCACCGCAGGGAAGGGCGGGATCAGCATTTACACAGCAAGTGTCTCTGAAGCCATTGTCCCACGGTTCAGAAAAGTCGCAAGCATTTAGCTGCCCCGAGGTACGCACACCCGTACCTGGGCAAAAGGGCCACCACACTCAGCTGCATTCAGAAGGGGGAGTGACCGTGTGGTAGGGGAGGGACAACAGGACATCCTGAGCAGGCGTCCCGGGCACACTGGCCTTGTAGCTCTGCTGCCGGAAGGCCGAGCCCCGGGCGCGTCCCCACCGAGGAAGGCTTCCCCGTACCTGTGAGACGGAGAAGTCTTAACGCCCGTCTCCCGGTTAGGGGCCGAAGATGTGACAAATGCTCGTCACAGTGCCCAGCACGTGGCGTGGTGACTATTCCCGGGCTGTCTGTTGCTTATTACTATGGTGACTGTTAGACAGCTGTGACTGCTGATTCGACTACAATTTTGCGTTCCCTTCTGGGCCTCCTGAAATGATTTCGAACACGCAAAGGGAGGCACGAGTGGAGGAAGAGCGCCATCCCCGCCGAACAGAGCATCTTCCCGGGGGGTGGGGGCTGCAGGGGGCCGATAAGGCAGGCCCCTCCACGAAGGCAGATGAGCTGGGAACGGCACGCGAGAGCTTCTGGTCACTGTGACCACAGCCGGGGCTTCTGTTTCATTTTATGCAAAATCAGAGGGCTTTAGGGTAAACGGGAGGTGAGGAGGAGGAGCTGGGGTGCAGCAGGAGGCCGCCTGGAGCCCCAGTTTGCTGCGGTGTTGGGAAAGCTGAGGTGAGGCTGCCGGGGTCACTGCCACGGAGCGCTAGGGCTGCAGAAACCGTGCGAAGGGTGCTGGGTCCTTCACATGGCCGCCCCCTTGTCCCCTGTTCTTGGCGCCCTCGCTGAGCTCAGAGGCCCGTGGAGGTTCCCTGCAGTTACTGCCGGTCCCATTCTCGGGGCGACCACGTGCATCCTTCACGGGGCACTCTTGAAGCCCCTCGCGATCGTCCAGCCCGCAGGCCCATCTTCCTCGTGCACCCGCGTCATCACCTGACTCCCGCGTGCCTGAGCTGCCAGGGGCTGCCCGTGTCTCACATACCCCAGGACAGAGAGGGGACGCCGTCTGGCTGCGGTGGGAGTTTTGCTCATTTTGGCTAGCGTACAGGTTTAAGATTCTCAAATGGTACAGGCCTCGGCCCAGGGAAAGGAAACCTGTTTTAGTTTTCATTTCTCTTCTGGGTGACTGTGATGTCTTTGAACTTCGGCAAGCCTCTGAGGGGACCCTCAGTTTTCTGTCCCTGTGAAATGGGGTGACCCCTCAGTTCTGTTTCCTCCTTCGCAGAAGATCAAAGAGACGTTCCAAGAGGTGAAACACCGTGAGGCCACAAAGCAGCCCGAGACATGAGAGTCAGCTACCTCGTGGTCTTGTCCTTGACTCAGGAGGGAGGCCCTAATGGCTCTTCCTAGAACAACGCACCAAGAGTAGGATCCAGAAATTTCTCACTCGTCGCACCACAGACCACGAAACCACACGCCTCTTCCCTGGGCCCTCGCCTTCCCGTTGCCCCATTCAGTGCATTTTGGCAGGCTCACTCGCCCTTCTATCCGCCACACTGTCGCCCGGAGAGCTGAGCTTCTCTGGAAGCCCCCTGCTGAAATCCCCCACTGCCCAGGGTCCCTGGCCCCTCGGACCGTCCGTCCTGTGACACGGCTGGGGAATCACATGGGTCTGCAGACCTCTTATTCATGCCCTCCATCTCGAGATGGTGAGCTTGAGCAATGATCAGTTGTGAGTGTGTGTGCTTGTGTCAGTGGGGCGGGGTAGGTGACTTCACAGCTCCTCTAGGGCTGACTGGTGCCAGCTGCCTGTGCCTCCACGGTGGGCGCCCACGGAGTGCCCCGGCCAGAGCCCACGGACCCCTGCCTGCCGGTGTGCACGACCGACCACGACCTGGCTTGGTAGGTTTCCCTTTGCCACTCGGATTTCTTACTGTGTGCCCAGCACATCATTGATGTCACTTCATTTTAAGTTTTATCACAACCTCCAGAGGTTGATCCCATTATTAATCCTATTTTACAGAAGAGTAAAATCAGGCTCAAGTAGCTTCCCCCCAGTTATTAGTGGTTGAGGCAGAAATGTGCACCCGGATGGGACCCCAAAACGTAGACCTTTAAAACCTTCCTGCGTGTAGTAGCTTCCTACAGGAGCAAGACTTTTCTCAAAACCGCCATCCCTGCTCCCTGAACGTCCCTTTTTGGAAACGACAAAACTACTTCTCTTGGTTCCTTGAATGCCTCGTTCGCTCCCCGGCTGCTTTGGAAGACGCGGCCCCGGGCTCTCAGAGCGTCCCCGGGTTCTCAGAGCGTCCCCGGGCTCTCAGAGCGTCCCCGGGCTCTCAGAGTGTCCCCGGGCTCTCAGAGTGTCCCCGGGCTCTCAGAGCGTCCCCGGGCTCTCAGAGCGTCTTCCGGGAGGCCGCGCGACAGGGAAACGGTCCAGCTGCAGCCTCGTCGTCAGGGAAGGCTTCCCCTGCGCGACCCCTCCCAGAGGAGACGTACCTGTCCCCCTGGAAGCCAAGTAGGCCGTTGGCTGTCGGTCCTTGCTTTCCCAGGACGTGACTGCACCACCTGGCAGGCGCTTGGCTCGTCTGTTCCTGAAGCTTTTCGGAAAAGCCTTCACAGGATCTAATGATCCTGGGGGCCAGGAAATTCCCCCCAGTTCAGCAAAGGCCTTTCCTGCTTTATTATAATCTTGTCACTAGCTTCACGGGACGCCTGGAGCACCAGATGATCAAAGGCCCCTTCCATTACCGTCGGCCCCGCTAAGTGGCAACTTGTCTCCCTGTGTCTGGAGTGTCAAGGTTCCGCAGTGTCTTTCAGTCCCCCCAGCTGCCCTAGGGGTCGGCGAGGCCAGGGCCCATAGTGTCCTGTCGTTTTGCAGGTGCAGAAGCAGGCTGAGTGAGGTGAGCCGACGTGTCCCGGGTCAGGTAGGCAGGGGGGTCAGGTAGGCAGGGGGAGAGAATGGAGACCCGAGCCCGGGTGCCCAGAGCTCTTGGGGCCGGCAGGAATTTCGGGTGCAGCTTATTTCCCTAACCCTCTCTTTTCACAGATGAGGAGACCGAAGCGCAGAGCCTTTAAGGACCTGCCTGAGTGGCAGAGTAGGAAATGAAACGTTGGTCTCCTGCTCAGCGGGTCGTTTAGCGCCGTATTTAGACGGACAACGAGGCTTCAGTAACTTCCAAAGGGTTAAAGAAAAGCAGCAGTCACCGCCCCTGAAACTAATACGAAGTTTATGTCAATTTTATCTAAACCTAAAACGTCACGGGTGCACCCCCCCACCCCCGCCCGCCTCTCAGTGTCCCCGAGGAAAACGCGAGCCCCGAGCAATTTCATCACTGCTGATAGCTGACTGTGGTCACCGCCACAGAATGAACACATCCGCCGCCTCCCAAATGCAAAAACGGGGGGAAAGAAGCCCGGGCTTGGCAACCGTAAAAGATAACGTATCTCAAGGTGGTTCACGGGCGGAATTTTCCCCAGAGCCAGCGGCCCGTGGCAGAGCCACGTCTTCCATCCACCACCGTGATTTGTTTGCGGTGCACTTGCTGTTTCCTTTCCATGGAGACAGACTCTGACGCAGGCTGAGGGCTCCGGCAGGTGTCGAGGGGCTCCCTCTGGCCTCTGACAGCGCATCCCCTCGCCCCACCTCCCCGCCCTCCCGGATGTGACCAGACGGGCTGGGGCAGAAGCAGCTGGAGATGCCGGAAAACAGGGGTTGGGGGTGGTCGCCTCCAGAGTCCCCTGAGCAGGTGCCTGCAGCCCGAAGGCGGAGTCAACGGGACCCAGGCAAGATCCTAGAGTCCATCGGGGGCTGTCTTAGAACATTCCAGAAAGTTCGGGATGACGTGATAGATGGCATTTGCTGTCTTTACTCATCTGTTCCTTATTCTCCTTGCGAGACACCGTGGGCCGGAGGGTTCCCCGAGGGGCCGTCCGACTTACCATCCCCTCTGCTGACCGCCACACAGAACATGGTCAGTGCCCATCACAGCCACCTGCCTCTTTGCTTGTAGGGCTTTTTGTAAAAAAAGACTTTTGCTTAAAAATGCCACCGACACACAACATTATAGGAGTTTCAGGTGTCCACCCTAGTCACTCCACACTTACATACCTAAACAAGTGACCATCTGGCGCCGTAGCACGCTGTCACACTATTACTGACGATGGCCCCTGTGCTGTCCGTGACATCCCCACGACTACCTTGTTTTACACCTGGAAATGTGAGCCTCTTACTCTCCTTCACATTCCCCCATTTTTAAACTTTTCCAAGTCCAGCTGACAGTCACCGTTATTTGCTATTAGTTTCAGGCGTACAGCACAGAGGTTAGACATGCACGTGTGTAAGAAGTGACCCCCGACCGGTCCGGTACCCACCGGTACTCCGCGTACTTATTACCGTATTATTCACTGTCCCCTGTGCTGGACCTTGTATCCCCATGACTGCTGTGCAACGACCAATTTGTACTTCTTATCTCTTCATCTTTTATACCCTGACCCCCACGCCTCCCCCCATCTACCGCCCCAGTAAATCCGGTGCCCATCTGACGCCACGTGTAGGTGTCACACTATTCCTGCCTCTATTCCCCGGGCTGGTCCCTACGTCCCCGGGGCTGCTGTGGAACAGCCCATCTGTACTCCTTAACCCCTTCCCGTCTTGCACCCACCCGCCAGCCCCCTCCCATCTGGCCACCACCAAAATGTTCCCCGCGTCTGTGTGTTTCTGTTTGGTCCATTTTGCTCATTGGGTGCCACGTACAAGCACATGCACAGTGCATCCGTCTCTCTGTCTGACGTACGGCACTCAGCACGTCCACTTTTAACCAGATTGCAGTTAAGGGGCCAGGGTGACCTCTGCCACACCTTCCCTGGGAGGGGGAGCTTGTATGCTGGGACAGCCGTGGGACTGGATGGAGACCACGCTTTGCTCAGTACCCGGGCAGGGCTGGGCATCTTCCCAGTGGTCCTGTGTCTGGCTGTCGGGGCTGGAGAGGGGGATCCCCAGGTTCTGACCTTAGTTTTCCTGCACACTAGGCCCCGCACCTCCCCACCCCCATTTCTGTGTCCCAAGACCAGCCCTCCGGGCCCCTCTCATCAGCTCTCTTGGTTCCCTAACATTTCACTCTTCGCTTGCAAAAACCCCATTTTCTTAAGGATAACCAGCCAACCGAACACTAAAAACCAGGTTTGGGGTGGTGGAGGAGGGAGGGGCGCTCCAACGTGGTGATGAGAGAGCGGACTCCGGAGCACACAGCGCGTCACACGGACGACGGGTCCTACACACGTACACCTGGAGCCGCTGCACCTTCGCTAACCATTGTCACCCCATCCTCGTAATAAATACAAGCAAATAGGTTGTGACGGCCACTTCCCGCCGCCAGGAAAACGCCCCCCACCCGCCCTGGTACCGGCGCAGGTAGGGCGTCGGGGCGGCCGCGAGGACGTGCGCTGGGGCCGGCCCGGGGGAGTGCCCCGCCCGTCACGAAAGACGAGTAGTGCCCGTCAGGGCACACGCCCCCTGGCCCGGAATTGCCCCGTGCAGGTACGTCTGTGGCTTCCAAGGCGCCGAGATGCCTTTCCGCTGTTTCCTAAGCTTCCGAGGAAGCCTGGGAGAGGGCGGCCAAAGTCCCCCGGGGGACAGGACACAGGCAGACCGGCTCGCCCGCCCCCACCCTTCCCGCGTCCACGTGGCGGGCTGTTCCTGAGCCTGGAGGGCGGTGTCAACTCCCTAAGCCGCTTCTCTGTCCCCAGCCTCCCAGCGATGTCCCCCCGCCCCCCAGCGATGGCCTCGCGCCCCCTCCCCATCGTGTTAAAGGCTGCATTTGGCCACCCCGGGAAAAGCTGGGTGATGCCCCGGCGGTCCCTTTGAGGGTTGTCCGTTCACGTTGTCCCTTTTTAAGGGCTGTTCTCGGGCCCGGGCCTGCGTAAGTGCCGTGTCCTCTCTGGAATACATCCTGGAGACGAAGCAGGGGCTGCCCCTGGCGTGTTGTCAGGCTGGCTCTGAACGGGCGCCTGCGCGTGCGCTGAGTCGGCCCTCTGCACGACGGCCCTGCTGTAGGTCCGTGTCACTGGGGCCACCTCTTTTACGAGCCCAACCTACAGTTGGGGACTGAGTGTCAGAGTTGAGGTGCCCAATCGGAGTGCACACAGCTTAGTGGGGGTCAGAACCAGTGTACTAGGGGCCACGTAGTAGAGTTATGGGGCCTGCGGCTGACACGTTAGGAAAACCAGGCGCTTTGGAATGGAAAGCACTTCGGTCCTTCTAGCCCTAAAGGCCTCTGCTGGGTGGCCGTGGGCAGACAGCAACCACGGAGCCCCAGAATCCTCTCCGGGCAGGGGTCCCGTGATAAGCTCATAGGGCTGTGTGCACGTGAGCTGACATGAAGACTCTGAGGTTCACCAGGTGGGCCCCAGCACACGGGAGGTACCCCGTATCCGAGTACGTTACTCTCCTTGTCCCCACTGTCCCTCTGTCGGGCAGGGTTTGCATTCTAACACCAGTGGAAGGAGGGGCTTTCGGGACTCGTGATGGACTGGACTAGAGGGATCACCGGTGTTGTGGGTGTGTTCATGGCGTCCCCGGGCAGTCCTGGGGCAGTCCTGGGGTAAGATTCTGACCAGGTCTGCTGTGGGGGACATTTTGCTGTCTGAAGGATTCGGGGAATGACTAACTTAAAACTAAGGCAGCTGGTGGCATCTTCATGAACAGCACGTGAGCCAAGTCCCAGGAGGGGAAAGGCATGAATCAGGCGTCATGTAGCAAGACAGGGTTTTCCTTCGGGCCGCCTTCGGTCAGCACGGTCCCGGTTCCCTTGAGGGATTCCCCGACTACTTGCCCTGGGCCCACGCTCCGGTACAGTGCCCCCAATTCCGTCATCTGGCCTGACTCACCCAGCCCCCAGATTGCTCAGTAAAACACTCGGAACTCCAGCAAGGTGCTGCTTGGCGAGTCAAACAGGACCCCAGCGGGCAGCCCGTCAGCCACGCGGGGCTGGCCGGGAGGCTGGACACAGGGGCTCGTGCTCAGTTCTGGGAAAGCTTGGGTCTTCCTTCCCCCCTTCATCTCACACCTGGGGCATCAAAAATGGGAAAAACACAGCGGCCGGAACGAGTAAGCACAATAATGATCAGCGCTTTCTGAATCTAACGACTTGATTAGTCATCGCCGCAGTTGCCTTGTCTGAGATGGTAACACCTGGGTGGCCTCCGTAACAGTTGGTGATGGTTAGTTACCCCATGCCCGCCAGGAAGGAGTGTTCCTGCTGACAAGACCCAGAGGCCGAGTCCCAGGGACTGCAGAAGGGCTCGGTGCTGTCCCCAGGTGTGGGCGCCGTCCCCGGGGGCAAAGGCGGATTCTCGCGTCCCTGAGTCCGGAGGGTTCATCCCATTCAGAGAGCACCACTCAGTTTCCCAAAGACATCGGCACGACTCCTGGGTCACATTTCCTCTTGACCCCTAAATAGGAGGAGGACAGCTTTCTCTGGAAGCCTGGATGTCACACCCAGGTCACTCTTACTTCATCTGCTGTGCTATTGAGCCACTGGCAGAGACTTGTAACTGGCCAGCAGGTCATATAATCTCAGTTCCCCCAGACGTAGCGTGGACATCAAGATACAGCAGACTGTCCGTTGACCGGCGCCCAGGGGGAAGGGTAGACGTGCTGGACAAATGCGAGAAGGCTCTCCGTGAGCCGAAGTTACGTTGCCCGAGTCCCGGTTCGCAGAGAGCCTGCCGGACTACGCTTCTTGCTGAGGGGTGACGTGAAATAGCAGAAAGTGCTGGCACAGTGGCCGGCACACAGTAGGCACTCAATAAACGGTGGTTTGTTTCACTCCAGTGTCTCTCTGGGGCCTGTCCCATTATTGTACTCCGATGTCTGTCCGCGGCTCCCTGCACCATCCGCCCCGCCCTCCTGCCACCCGAGCACTCACTGATTGACAGGCCATGGTGCTCTAGATGCCCCTCCTCCCTGAAGCCCCTCCCTGCGCCCCGCCCCGGCTCTCCCGGATGTTTGCCCGGCACCCTTGCTGTCCTCCTCAGTCGTGGTGTGAATGGACACTGTGTCTTCCCACAAAGACGGCACTTCCTCTAGTTCAGGAAGCAGGCTCGTTGCTTCTTCTGACGCTTGTGCTGCACAGGTCCCTGAGTGACAGTGGGTTCTTTAGAAGAGATCTGGGGGCTGGGGGGGGGGTGGCGATGGAAAGTTACCCAAAGTGACGGGGGAACCATCTGGGCACTTTTGTTTGGGGATTTCCCTGGACCGCGCTTCATGACCTGCAGCAAGCCCCTTGCTCTCTGGAGCTGGAAGCCTGCCCCACGCCCTGCTTTCTCCTCCTGCTTCTTCCCGTGGCGAAGGTGCTGTGGGGTGGACAATGTCAGGACGCTCGGGGCAAAGACCAGTCCGTGTGTCCTTCAGGGCGGACGAGGGGCCCCCAAACCTTGCGCTCTGCAGATCATGCCCCCCAAGCCCCACCCCGTCTCCCTGTGCCTGCCGAAGCATTCCTGGTTATCCTGACCAGGCCTCTCTCTCTCAGGGGGCTCTCTTTCCTCTGTGCAAACAACCAGGCCGTAGGGGTCAGTCTCGATCCAGACACGGGGGCCAGCCGAGCAATCTGAGAATTAGCGTAACCCCGGCAGCCAGGGCTGGTACTGTTCAGGGGCAACAGCCACGGCCTGTCGCTGGAGGGGACGGGTGAGTTATCTTGAAGCTCTAGTACCTCGCCAGACCCAGCTCTACCTCCCGGACACAGTTTCCGTCTCTTTGCCCCCAGCTGGGCTTATTCTGTCACCTATGCAGGTGCCTTCTGCCCTGGGGCTGCTTTATAGGGCCCAGGCCTGGATAACCCTTGGTCAGGGGTGGACTTCGGGCTGGCTCCGACCACACTGACATACTGGATCGCTCTCAGATGAGATGCCTCAAGGGCTTGGCCTACCCCTTCCTACTTACCACCTATCTTCTGCTCCACCTAAGTCAATGCCCCCTCGGCCTCTTCCCTAAAATTTAGGGTTTCACAATGCAGAATGCTGACTGGAAGCAACTGCAGGCACTAGCAGGTTTCCCTTCTTCCTCATTCTACAACGGGGAGGCAGAGCCAGGGTTCGGGAGTCACTGCTGTGGACGCATGTGACCTCACGGAGAGCGACGCACCTGCCCGTCCCGGGATCGGAGCCTGCCCCCCGTCATCCCCCACAGCTCACTCCCCATCCGTCTGAATGACGACTCCCTTCTCCTTCCTTCTGCTACCCGCCTCCTCCAAGCAGCCCTCTCTGACTAATTCTGTCCCTTCTCCATCCTTTACTGAGCTGAGCTGTGTCCATGGTGGTGGCTTTTAATCCACGAGCTTCAGGAGGGCCATTCAGTGCGTCCTCTGTTAGCCTGCACCTCCTCAGGGTGGAGCCCACAGGCTTGCTTCCCTCGTCAATCGAGGAGCCCCCAAAGGCCGTTTTCTCCTTCCTCTGCACCCGTACCCCCCGCCAGCTCAGGGCTGTATTCTCACAGCTGCTCACTGTCCAGGAGGTGGGCGGCACTGCCCGATGGCCCGGGTCGCAAAGTCTGTCTGTGCTGAGGGTGAAGACTTCGAGGAAGAAAGCCGGTCAGGGTCCCCTCCAGGGGTGCAGAGGCCTCATTGCTGGACAGGATGTGAGCATCCTTGGTTTTTGCATGGTCACATTAAGTAACTTGTCTGGGGTCACACTGTGACACAAGCATTGCCAAACCTGTTCCTTTCGCCAAGTCACTCAGTCTTCGTTTGCGCTCTCTTGCTCAACCAGCGCAGAATTCAATCTCAGGCAGGAAGAGAATCCATGTGGGCGTGGGCAGGGTGAAGATCACGTGACCTCTCTGCCTAAGTAGGTCACAGGAAAGTCACAGGCCCCAGAGGCCCCCGCACTTACCTGTGGTCACCCACTTCAGCACCCCACACCTCCGAAGTTCGGTCGTGCCCGGAAACGTCTAAATACCCGCAGCTGTACCTCGGCTCCGAGCTCCTTCCTGTCTCACCTGCCCGCATGCCACTGGCAGGTGTCCCTGCTCCTGGGCCTCAAAGCACACGCACAGGCTGTCTGGAAAGTATCCAGCCACATAATATAACAAATAGAGGCCTCGATGGCTGGGTTTTTTCCCAGATAGTTGTGTGTGTGTGCGTGCGTGTGTGCGTGTGCACGTGTGTGTGTGTGTGTGGTGTGTGCGTGCGTGTGTGTGCGTGCACACGTGTGTATGTGTGTGTGCACATGTGTGTGTGCACGTGTGTGTGGTGTGTGCACACATGTATATGTGTGTGTGCACGTGTGTGTGTGGGTGGTGTGTGCACACGTGTGTATGTGTGTGTGCACGTGTGTGTGTGCACGCGCACACGTGTGTATGTATATGTATTTGGAAAACGACTCTCCCTATCGAAGCACCTAAGTTCCCTGACTTTTTTTCTTACTCGAGGTCCAACCAAGCTTCTCCTGCCCCCTCCAGACCCACTCGTCTCACTCACAGACACCCGTGGTCCCGTGGCCAAAGGGTGACAGCAGATGGTTGCTTCAGGCCGTGTCTCCGTGGGGATCAGGGTGGGAGCCGTGGTTTGTAGGAAGTAGAACATTCTGGGATGTTGGCCCCAGCTCTTGCTCCAAGGGACTTTGAGAAGAAGTCATTTCTGAAGATGTCAAGGCGAGAACCTTGGACATCGTGGAGCTCAGGCTCTGATCTTAGAGACGACATCCCCGAATCTTAGCTCGTGGGGGCAGCTCAGGGGACCCAGAACCTTCTATGTTTGCTTGTGCTGAGTTGGAGTTGAAGGAAGAAGCAGAGCATCCCTGAAGCAGAGCATCCCTGTTGTAGGTAGGCTGACCAGATGGACCATTGTAAACGGGAGAGCAAACGAGGGGCCTGTCCCGCTTCAGATGGTATGTGGACACAGCCAAGTGACACCTTGAGGTTAGCCCGTGAGACTAGGGTGACGAGGTGTACCATGTGAAAGGGGACAAGACTGCTATTTTCTGTCCTGTTTACAATGGGACGTCTGGTCAGCCCAGTCGTAGGTTGTAGGGACAGGTGATGTCTCCTGGGCCACTTGCTGCCTAGAGTCCCAGCTTCCACAGGGAAAGCCCTGCGCTGCTCCCCAGTCCGGGGAACGGCGCTGAGAGGCGTGCGGCTTCCGGGCCTCCTGTCGCTGTGCCTTTGCTCCTTTGGGGGCTCCGGCCCTGCCGGTGGCAGCTCCAGGCTTTGCTCCAAATGCCCTGAGCTCCTCTGAGGGGGCCGTGAGCGGAGAGACTCCTGCAAGAGGAGGGCGTGATCGGCAGGGCGGCGGGAGCTGCGGCCTGCGGCGCCGGCTAACTCGGCTGCTGGGAGCCGCCTGGGAGCCGCCGGGCAGGCGCTGTGCGCTAGACGGTCCCCTTCGCGGGCTCGTACCCCCGGCGTGGGGCCGCATTTCATCCCCGTTTTGCAGTGAGGGGACCGGGAGTCAGAGAGAAAGACGGACACCTTGTCCAAGGTCGCTCAGTGCAGAGGGGGCAGAACTGGGCGGGCAGCCCCACTCCACGCCGGGGTGGGGGGAGCGCTCAGGCCTCCTTCTCCAGCTGCCACCCCCCCCCCCGGCACGGTCCACCTGGCCGGGGGCGTCACCCAGCTTGTCCTCCCCGACCTGCGGGGGGCTTGGGGGAGCCCACCCTGCATCGCGTCTACAAGAGAGCGGTACTGCTGTGGGACTCAGCCCTCTGGGGACTTGGGTTTGTATGGAGGTGACGGGGACAGAGCCAAGTTTGAGTTTGAGCCCTCGTCCCCCCAGCCCCAAGTCGCTTTCATGTGAAGCTAACACCCCTCAGGGTCTCTCGCTTGCACCGGCCCCTTCCACAGCCCAAGCCTGGCACTGCGTTAGGAATGCCATGGGGTTAGGAATGCCATGGGGTTAGGAATGCCATGGGGTTAGGAATGCCATGGGGTTAGGAATGCCATGGGTCTTTTCAAAGAGGGCTCACCCTTCAATTGCGTGTGCCTCAGGCCCATCAGACCTCCCCGTGGAGCCCACAACCCCCCTGGGAAACCGACCCTCCTCCTGGGTCCTCCCACACAGCACTAGAGGTGTGACTTGGCTCAGAATAGTTGGGTTAAATTTTTGTAAAGAGGTTGCTGCGTGGGCATTGTCGCAGGCCACAAAGCCACCAGCAGGGCGAGGTGATAACTTTCTTTGTAGTGATGCCTCTCCATGATTTTTCTCCATAGGTGGGTGCTTGCTCGCGCCAGCACGACTCCAAGCAGCGAACAGAGGGAGCACTGACGTAGGAGCTCGTGTGCGCCTCGCCGTCCACACGTCAGCATGCGTGTGTGCAAACACTTCTGAACGCTCTTCCGTGGGGTGAGTGGCTGCTGTTACAGGGACCTTGGCTGTGGAGTCATGCTCTGGGTCAAGTGTCACCCTGTCAGTCAGCTAAGGGGGGCACAGGGTCATGGGACTGTCAGGGTCAGGCTAGAAATAAAAGCCTCGGGGACAGTCTGCTCTCCATGAAGACGCCGACTAATCCAAGCCCTTTATCTGCCCCTCCTGTGTGTACGTGTGCCCCCCTAGCTTGTGTGAACCCCCCACCTCCCACCTATAAACCTGTTGTTCATTTAGGTTCATCCATCTCAGGTAGCCTGAGCAAAAACATTGGTCATGTGCTCAATAAATACTTGAAATAAATGCTTCCAATATTTATTGAGTACATGACAGGAAACTTAAACAGCTTGGCCTAATCTTTCATTTCATCACACTGCCTTGAGTGGATTCAGTTCAAT
The DNA here is from genome assembly GCA_004026885.1 of Lyroderma lyra. Taxonomy (NCBI): domain Eukaryota; kingdom Metazoa; phylum Chordata; class Mammalia; order Chiroptera; family Megadermatidae; genus Lyroderma; species Lyroderma lyra. Next base: position 27,815 of record PVJL010010435.1, on the reverse strand, counting down.
TCATTCAACTAATTAATTAATTCAGCCAATTTTTATTGCCTGCCTGCTGCATGCCAGGTGGTGTCCTGGGTGTACAGAGCCTACAACACTGAGCGAGGCCGAGAAGTCCTTACCCCACTGAGCTTCCAACTTAATGGCAGAGACCGTCCATAAACAGCATTTACTGTGAACTGGGCTTTCTGCTGGGTGCCAAGGCCAGAGGTGTGGAAGCTTCCAGCACTGCCCGGAAACAGCTCAGTTCCCCTGAGAGTCACAGACACATCATCAGATTTGTCACTGCCCAACGGGACAGTGCTGTTAAAGGAGGGGAGAGAAGTGCTAAAAAACTTCAAAGAGTGATTTGCTACCTCCAGGTGAAGTGGGTGGCTGAGCGAGGTTTCACTGAGAACGGTGACACGTGACGAAGCTTAATGGGTAACTAGGACTTTGCCAGGGAGTGTGTGAGTTGGGTCTGTGAGTGTGTGTGTGTTTCGGGGTGTGTGTATGGGGTGTTGTTGTTAAGGTTTTTAGGCAGGGCAGGTTTTGAGGTGGTACACCGAGTTGAAAAAACACATGTGGAGCTGACATAGGGGACCATAAACACACTAACAAGCAAGCAAACTATTGTATTGCACAGCTGGGACTATATATATACGTGTTTAAACAAAAGTGGCATCTTGTCGCATCTGCCGAGTAGCAGTTGTTTGGGTTTCCATGGTTACATAAGGCAGTACATGCACAGTAATGTCAGCCCCCCCAGTTGAGCTAGGGCAGCTGTTATTTCATGCACCCGCTGATCTACATAGGGAGCCAGAAGAGCTGCCATAGTCCCCAAAGTTCCCAGGGGTTCGGAGGCTAGGATGAGGCCCATCTTAGTGGTGGAAACCTCCTCATCAGGGCTATTGCAGCATATCCAAAACATCATCCGCCGTATATCATCTCCTGTATGATCTGCACCAGGTCTGAGTACGTGGACCAGTCTCAGGCAATTCACCGGCATCTGCCCAAACCGTTCGGCTGCTGCCATTATCCAATTGATCAGGGAATGATTCCCTGCATCATGGTTGGTGTGGGCTATGTTTTGTAGCCTTTGCCTCAAGGAGGGGAGTACCATAATGGAGGTCAGTTGGGACATTTCATCAGGGGACAGCTCTGTTCCTTCCGCCCCCTCGTCCCATAATCTCAGTGGCCAGCCTGGTACCATTTCCCCAGCCCTCTGCCGTACCTACTTCGTCATTTCCTGTAATTCAGAGGGCGAGTGCGCAGTCATTGCTGTATGCTACTTGGCCTGGGGGGGCCCCTGCGGCTGACCCCCCGGCTCCATTTGCTGCTCCAGCTCAACCTTCCATTGCACTAAGGGGCGAGCCTGCAATATAGACATCGGGCTACCTGCCCTGGAAGACTCTACAGACTCCGAGCCCTGCAGCATACGTTCTGCAGCTGCCGGTGCTCTTCCAACATTTCCTCCCGGCCCTGCAACTGGCGTACCTGTTGAGCTTGCTCCTGCATCTCCCAGCTGGTGTGCTGCAGCACTGCCAGAAACATCCAGGTTACCTGGCCGGCCACCTCCTGGTGTGCTGGCAGGACGTTTGGCTCCATAGATTTTAGGGCCTTTTTGATATCCCCAGGTGTTGGCCTAATCTCATCCCAGTCTTCCGGAGCTCTTCGTGTGGCCAGATATGTGGCCACTGGGTACCACAGGCAGGTGGGAGGCCACATTTTTTTTCACCGGGGACCCTCAGAGGCATTGGGGGTGGTACTCACCTCATCCTGACGACTACGCCAATGTCATTGCCAAGGCTTCCAGGCAGGGCAGGTTTCGGTGGTGGTACACCCAGTTGAAAAAAACACATGCGGAGCCAACATAGGGGGACCATAAACACACCAGCAAGCAAGCAAGCTACTTTATTGCACACCTGGGACTATATATTTAAACAAAATATACGTATTTAAACAAAAGTGGTATCTTGTCGCATCTGCCCAGTAGCAGTTGTTTGGGTTTTCATGGTTAAATAAGACAGTAAATGTCAGCCACCCCAAATTTTCAACTCCAAGTATGGACTGATTATGTCAAGGTCAAGCCTGGGTGGCAGGTCTGGCTTTAACACTTTACAGTGGGCCTGGCTGTAATTCTTTACAGTGGGCTTGGTTTTGACCCTTTAGAGACTGATGAGGGGACAGCGGAAAGGAGCTAGAGTGACGATGATCAGACCCTTTCAGCCAAGACGTTGAGCATTGTGACAGGGCTATGTGTCTGGGGCATGGTGAGATGTTCAATGTGTCTGGAGCACGAGGAACATGGGGACAGAGAATGAAGTTGGCTGGGGCCTTGCCTAGCTTCATGGGTTAAGCCCAGGAGGTGATGAGTAAATATGACATCAGGCTGTCCCATTATCTGGAGGGCAATGATGTTGACTGCTTCTGGCATGGAGCCAGGCAGGGCTTGGACACCTAGCCAGCAACATTTTCTAGAAGGCTCTGAAATGAGGTACTGCGCTGGCCCTGTGGTCGTTGACCTCTGGTTCACCGAGAGAGGTCGCTGGATGGTGACATGAAGTTCTTCACTCCCAAATTGCAATCTTCAGAAAGCACCGAATCTTCCAACTTTCACTCCCTTGTGAGTGAAGTGGGATTTTCTAAATTTTGCAATTGAATTTAAGAAATCAAAAGAAAAGTTGTCTATTTTTAGTTGAAACAAAGGTCAGCACAAGGGGGCCTCCACACCCACAGATCCTTTGAGTTACAGTCCTGTAGCCCATGGCCCCATAGCTAAGGATATTAGGAGGTCTAGAGAAAGATGACTTTTAGAGATGGCTCCTGTCCTGGGATGGTGTTCCTCATGGGACAGCAGATCTCTTCTCCCCTGTCCCAGCACAGATGGACAGAGATGGAATGGAGCCCACTTCTTGGGACCTTTCCCTGGTCAGGGTCAACACAGTCCATACCCTGGTCCCCTCTGACCCATCCTGCTGTCTCCATCCATGCTGGTCTTCTGGTCTACCTCAGATGTTTGGGGACCTAGGACGGTCTTAGACAGACTTTCTCTTTTCTCTGCCTGTCAAACATCACTCATCCTCCAGGTCAACCCAAAGGTCCTTGTCTCTGAAGGTGTCCCTAACCCATCTGACCCAAGAGCTCCCTCTTCTGTACTCTCCCAGCACTTTAGACTGATTTCTGTTGCTACTCTCACCTCATAGTATTACAGTAATTTGTTTTTTACATTAAGTTGACTGAGTTTGTTGAGCTCAGGGACTAGACCTTAACCATCCCTGCATCCCTGGCAGTAGTGACAGTGCATCAGACATAATAGACTCTCAGTAAATACTCTTTGTTCATGAAGGATGGTTTACCTGGGCATTTATCTGTTGGGGTTGAGTAGTATGAAGACAGCTTTTGGAAGAATTCCAACCAACAGACAGTGGGGAAAGGGCATTCCAGTTGGAAGAAGCAGTATGAGCAATGGCACCAAGGTGGGAGAACCCAGGCAAACATGGGAGCCTGCAGACAATGAGGGGGCAGGAGGAAGGGCAGAGCACGCTCAGTGCCAACTATGGTGTGGGGCTGTTTATGTACATTGTGGCACTCGGCCTTTCAGAAGGCTTGGGGAGGAGGCTCTTGTTTCTATAGGAGACCGAGGCCTAGAAAGTTCCTCCAGCTCATTTGTCCATGATGGAGGCAGGATGAAACCACTTCTGTTAGATCCTAGAACCCCTGGCTTACCAGGGTCTTTGGGAATTAAGTCACTCAGGTTGCTGGAGCTCAGAGTAAGTGAAGGGCAGCGAGAGGAGGGAAGTGAGGAAAGATGAACAGTATAGAGTTGTGTGACTAACACAGAGAGTTTTCTGACTGCCCGTCGTGTGCCGAAACCTGTGCTAAGCCTTTGAACATGCCACCTCATTAAAACCAACAGCAGCCCCCTAGTAGGTGATCACCCCCACTTTACAGACCAAGGAACTACATCAGAGAGAATTTCAATAGTACACCAAGGTCCATGATAGAGTCATGATTAAATCTACAGGGTCCGGCAGAAGTAACGCCCTTCCTTATGTGCTGGTACTCTAATACCAACCCTTTTGTTACAGCATCCTCAGCATGTCATTCTGTAACCTAACAATACTTTAACTACTTAAAAAAGGGTGTCCTTTCTGCCGGACCCTGTGTATAGTTTGATTCCACAACCCAGGTTCATTGGGAAAGAATGTAAAGCGTGGGTCATGGCTCAATAATTCAGTTCTGAATAACGTAGAAGGGGTATGGAGTCTGTTTTAACCTGAGAAAGCTCCACTCCTAGGCTTCTCCTCCAGCTCTGTCCTTCGCTCCCTGTGATGTCCCGCCCACTCGTCCTGTCCCCTCTGTCCAAATGGATACGACTGGACCGCTGCGTAGGTGAACGACTGGCCTTAGCGAAAGCCCAGTCTCCGGGTAGATGCGAACTTGACTTGAGGAAGAGAAAAGACGGGAAGTTGAGGGGGATGGAAGAAAACATAGGGGACCTGGTGGGTGGGGGAAGTTGTGCTTTTCCCATGTGCTTTTCTTTACAGGGGTTCAGTCTTGAAGGGGTGAAGTTCAAAATCAGCCTGGGCCTGCTTGTTCAAAAGGCCGATTTCCTGGCCTCACCCCAGATATTCAGGTTTTCTTTTCTTGTTGTTGTTGTTGTTGTTGTAGGGCCCCAGAGTCTGTCGTTTCAAACACGCCCCTCGGAGATTTGACAAGTGGAAAACACTGCCTTTTGCGGAGCAGTGACAGCCATGGGCTTTCGCGGTGGGTGTCCAAGAGCACTCGGGGTGCCTTCCAGGTTCCTGCCCCCATCCGAGGCATTGACCTGGAGGCCGTGTGTAGGAGTCCCCGTCTTTCGGAATTAGTGATGTGGTTAGAGTAGCAACGTGACTCCCTGTGGACGGAAGGTGGGTCGGATGTGAGAGTCTCCCTCCGTGAACCTGTGTGCGTCATCTCAGTCATCGCTTGTCTCTTTACTCTCAAAAACAAGTGCTTTTTGTTCCTGTCAGCATCTTGCCTGGCCCGCAACAAAGGCCAAACGGAGACAAAGAGGCCTCCGGGGATGCTTCAGGTGGTGGCTTGGGGCTGAGGAAGCAGAACAGCAGTCTCATCGCCCTGCTGTCAGGGTGCAAAAATGTGTTTACAGAAAACCCTGCCCGCGAATGTCAGCGCTACGGGCTTGCATGTGTTTCAGGGATGACAGTGTTTTCGTTTTTTGGTTTTTTTTGTCACCAAGGAGTGAGTGATCTAGACCAGAGCTCACTGAAGAAGTGATTGTCAACCTGAGTGAACTTCAAAAGAGCCTGAAGCTCTAAAGCACAGAGATGGCCAGGCCTCGCCCCAGATCTGCAAACTTCATGCGCTCAGGGGTGGAGCCCTGGGGATGCCGGTGCAGCCAGCGTGGCGTCGCTCCAGGAAGTAGCATCTGGAAGTCGTGGGGCCGAGCTGGATGTCTGTGGGGCACGTCATGGCGCAGAAAGCCTCCGCACTCAGAGTCGAGGCCAAGGAGCTCGGAGTCCTTCCCCGCACAGACGTCTGTTCCCTGGCGTCACTGTGACTCATTCCAACTGGTCATGTTCTTGATTTCCAGCTGTTTTCTGTACCCCCTTAGGGGTCGGGGGTGCCGGAGTCGCATGGGCGGTGAGACACTGAAGGGACCTGCAGCGGGACAGAGCCAGGGTGTCTGAGGGCCTCCCAAGTGCGCATCATTGGAGTCACAGGCTGCATCTTTTTCTCAGTGACAAGCTGGGATTGATGTCAGTGTCTTTTCAGGCACAGCACAAGCCTGGCAAGGGGGATTTGGTTTAAAAGTGGTCCTACCCCGAGACGTCAGACGTAATGACCGGGGAGCAACCCGGGAGAGAAAGCTCCCTCGGCCACCTCCTTGCGTGCTCTCTGCACCTCCCGCTGGGGTGCAGGAAGTGGGGTGCAGGTGGGCTGGGATGTTTCGGTCTAAAGTTTCTCTCCGTTTGGGCCCTGACGTTGCATTACGTTGTAGGAAAAGTGGCTGTGCTTCTGAAAGGCTGAGCAGGTGCTGACTGCCGTGGGGGGTGTCCCGAGGCCCCAGTGAGCGCTCCATGGAGGAAGAACGCACCAGCCCCCCTCCTCTCCAAAGCACACTCCTCCTTTAGCATTCCACTCAGTCCCCGGCTCCTCCAGGGACACGACTCCGATCATCCCAGCGCTATGTGTTGTCCCCTGGCCACCCTGGGCCCTGAGGCTGGACTGCACCTGAATCCGTACAGTTCATGCAGCTCTTCACCCCCACGTATCTGTGAAAGCTCTCCGCGGCTGCCTGGGTTGTTATGGATCTTGTAGTGCTAGTTTTCCCTCCTCAAAGACATCCTGAGCTAATGAATGCGTTTACACCGTCCATCTACACGTCCAACAAGTCCCAGCCCGTCTTCAACAAGTGCCAACTTGTGTCAAGCATTGTTCTAGGTCCTGAGAGATGTCTATTTATTGTCTTTCTGTCTGTCTATCTACCTATCACCTATCTATCTGTTTATCATCTATCTTCTATCTATCATCTATTATCTATCATCTATCTATCTATCTATTACCATCTATCTATCTATTACCATCTATCTATCTATCTATCTATCTATCTATCATCTATCTATCTATCATCTATCTATCTATTACCATCTATCTATCATCTATCTATATATTTATCTATCTATCTACCATCTATCAATAATCTGTAGATCTTAGGTGATGGTTGCTATAAAGGCAAAGTAGACTAAGGGGGACTTAAATGCTATGATAAGGAAAATGAATGAGAACTCTTCTTTTTTTCTAGTTTATCAAAGAATACTAGGTAGCAGAACCTAGATGCTAAAACGTTGATGTCAGAGTGGAAGAAAAGGGCTGCTATTCTGGCTAAGGTGGTTATCAAAGTTCAGCTGTGAAATGGAAGCCCTGACTTGCAAATGGACACTGCAGGAAACTCAATTAGTGAGTAAAAGATAAACCGAAGATAAATTTCCTAGAACACAAGAGCAAAAGATAAAGAAATGAAAATGAAAGACGAGAGTCATTGTGAAAGGCCGATAGCAAAGAGCCAATTCACCAATAACAGGAGCTCCTAAAATCATGAACAGACCCCCCTGGAGCAGAGCCCTGTGCAGAGCATTTACTGGCCCGAAGCACAAACTTGCTTTGGACCCCAAAGGTGCTTCCTGCATGAACCCTTTGGCTGTGACGTTCGAATGCAGCGGAATGAATGTTTCCATCCACTGACGGCAGCATCGAGCTCACAGTCAGCGTTCCAGAAAGGAAGTTTAGGAAAGCAGACGCACATTTTTCTGTATTTGGGTGGTTTTCAAGAATGAATAACAATAGGGAATTTTTCTACTTTCATGCAATCATTTATTTTAATAAAATGTGCCACCTTAACTGTATTGACTTAAAAATATAAGTAGTGTAATTCTTGTAAAATTATGTTTCCGTGTGAAACTGTCTCCATGTACAAGATGTTGTAATACGTTTCCCTCTGGCTTGTACGCCACATCGTGTAACATTTTGTAATAAATGTTTTACGTCATCAATACCATTAGATGCGAATTTATCTATACTTAAGTCTAATGGATGCCACTTAGTATGTTTTGAATATTTTTTGCTAAAATTCAACATGATGATAAGTTTATTACCATATAACAAAAATTTAAAATAAAAATAATATCCTTTCTATACAAAGCAGCTCCAAATGTTGTTATTAAATGCAGAAAATAGTCAAAATATCAACTTGTTATGTTTTGTGGCTTTGGGACACACTGTGGGAAAAAGACCTTGAAGTTGATTTGCACAGTGAAAGGGCTCACCGGGAGCCTGCGGGCGTGTGGGAGTCCCAGCAGGTGACGAGCAGGTGGCTCACGTGACATGACGAGGTCCACTGTGTCGCCGGAAGTCCTCCTCTGCTTTGGCTTTCCTCTGGGTTGGCTTCATTCTTGGGTCAGTAGTTCCCTGGGGGTGGCACCTAGTAGATCCAGGCTTGTAGGCTTCTGCTTTCCAAGTCCGACGAGAGGAAAGAATGTCTCCTTTCTAACGCCGCGGCGTTGCCCTTGGGTCACTGCTCGTGGACTCTGGTCGGCTTGGCGGGGGCCTACTCACCTCGGAACCGACCTCGGCAGCGGAGCAGCGCTGTGGCGTTAGTGGCAGGGGCAGCTCGCTCCCTGTCCTGGGGAAGGGTGGGCAGCTGCATCCCTGGTCCCCGTGGCCTGCAAGTCAGGGACAGTTTCCCAGAGGACAGTGGGGGTGCTGCCTACAGAACAAAGGGGAATGGATGCTGGGTAGGCTGGAGAGCACCCTAATGGGCAGCTTAATGAAACAACTATTCTCAGACCTATTCATGTAGAATATTTAAACGTAAAGATCACCAAAACCCTGTATGTAGTCAACAAGGAAAAAGAAGTCCCATTTGCCTCTGCTTGGCTCTAAATGCCGGAAGATGTCACAACAGTCTTCTAATTGTGAAAAGAGAGAGGCTGGGTGACCCAAGAATTCTGTGCCTGGCCACGCGCCACCCGTCCCATGTGTCCTCAGAAGACGTAATTTCCAGGACTCTGCTTGAGCAAACAGATGCAGAAAAATGTGGTCCAGATCAACACGGATAAGGGGGACGTAGGGGCAAATCATCAGGTCCCGCGACTTCACCTCTGGAGTGGGGGACCGCGGCCATCGCCTTTGAACTTGCCTTTCTCATCCATCCTTGACCCTCCTGGTGGCCTCCTGGTGAAGCAGATCCTTGCTTAAGACAGTTCATGGCTTTGTGTGGCACGTGGAACCAATCCGAGCTCCTTCCCATGGCCTTCGAGACCTTCCCCGATTTGGTCTCCGCATGTCACCCCCAGCCACACGCTGCCCTGCTCGCCGCGCTGAGGTCACGTCTTTCTGTGAAGGTCCCCCTCCACTGGACACCTTCGCCTCTCAAGCATCTTTCTTGGGCCGGGTCCTTCCTGCTATTACCTCTCCGCTACGTATGCCACTTCCTCGGACGGTCTCTGGTGTCACAATGCAGAGACGGGCGTCCTGCTATTTTTTCTTGGCACCCTTGCCTCAGCCACTAACCACAGCCTGCAGTTGCGCATTTGCTGTGTTTGCTCGTGTTCTGTCTGTGTGGCCCTAGGCCCTGGACCCCCTGGAGGCAGGACCCCACCTGTTTTGTTCTCCATTGAATTCCTGGGTCTTGGCATGATGTGGGGCACAGGAATGGTGCATGATTTTTAGGAGGAAGGGGAGACGGAATATTGAAATGAGGTAACTGTATACAGAAATAAATGTACACAGAAAGCAGCTGACGTAATCGATTTAACTAATTTCTCAGCGGACAGCAAACATGTTTTTCTGTGAAAGAGATGAACAACAATGTTTAAAAAACTGGAGTCGGGGGCCGATTTGAAGGTTCTAGATTGAGTGAGCAATCAACCTAGTGCTTTCTGTTCCTGATTCAGGGCCGTAAAAAGGGATACAGACGGATGTAATGCGGGAGCTCTGAGGGCAGAATTAGCTGTCCGTGTAGAGCAGCGGTTCTCAACCTGTGGGTCGTGACCCCTTTGGGGGTCGAACGACCCTTTCACAGGGGTCTCCTAAGACCATCGGAAAACACATCAGATATTTACATGACGATTCATAACAGGAGCAACATGACAGTTGGGAAGTAGCAACGACAATAATGTTATGGGGGTCACCACCCCATGAGGAGCCGTATTACAGGGTCGCGGCATTAGGAAGGTTGAGAACCACTGATGTAGAGTGACTGTGACCTTGAAGCGGGGATAGAACTCAGTGAATCAGGGAGAAGGACACTCACGTGTGCGTGCATGCGTGTCTGCGTGCACGTGTGCGTGTGTGTGCGTGCACGTGTGTGCGTGCACGATTGCGTGTGTAGGTAGGAAGAGACTAAGTAAGCAGAAGTCTGGAATTGACAAGGAGTAACTGTGGAGAGGTGACAGACGAGGAGTCCAGCACGGCTTCATGTCCCAGAGGACACCGGATGGGGGAAAATTCAGAGGAGATCTAGAAGATGCTGCCATGAGGCCAACACCTCTTCTTGGAGGGGCTTGGTGGCCCGGACACGTGCCTGCAGCAGCCTGCGGACTTCTGGTCTGTGGACAACAAGGACACCTTGTGGTACAATAGGGAAGGTGCGGGAAAGATGTGACAAACAGGCAGCAGGTACCCGAGGGGCTGACCCGGAAGGGAAGGCCTGAGCGTGGGGCATCCCCAGGGAAGGGGTGTGTGAGGCTCCTGGGCTACAGAAAAGGAAGGCGGAACATTCTGGAACCTGCCTGACTCGCCCTGAGCCCAGGAGTAGGCTGCTCCCGGAAAACCATCTGCAGGCTGATGTTTACATCCCTGGAGGTGGCTCCCGTGGGTGTGGCTGCCTGAAGACAAGGGTGCCCTAAGGAACAGTGACAAGAGGCAGATGTGGCGTTTGCAGGCAGAAGACCTGGGCGAGCTTACCTGTTGTGTCTATGCAGCCTCAAGCCCGTTCACTATCCCAAGACTGCTGTCACTGACTAGAAGGGAAAATCATTAACGATCCCGCACCCCCGTGTGTGGTCCCCATATGTGACGGGCTTTGTCATCTGCATCAGCAGTTGTACTGGGCCCTGGGCAGCGTTGGGGGTCGGTGGGTGTGAGCTTCCGGAAACACTGTCCCTGGGTCTGCCCTCTCCTGGCCTCTCCTGCCAGCTCCTCCCTCTGGTTCAGCTTCCAAGAAAGACGCCACCGGCCGGATGGCTAGGACATTTCCCTGCTCTGGGAGGGACTTGAAAAGGTGACATTATCCTTTGCCCAGTCTCTGAGAAATTCTGCCATGCACCCCTACCAACCTCTGACCATGTGTCTTGTTTTAGGAGAATGATCAGAACACGTGGATCTGTGCCCTTTCACCTGTTAAAAGTAGCATATGACCTCACTTCTGTGTGGGCCCTAAAGAACACGGCAAATAAACAAAACAGGGAGACTCGTGGTCTGCCAGCCATTGGGGGCAGAGGGTTGGGGCAGGGTCAAAAAGGTGAAGGGATTAAGAAATGCAAATTGGTAGGTACAAGATCGTCACGGGACGTAAAGCACAGCATAGGGAATGTAGTCAATAATACGGTAATAACTGTGCGAGGGCTGTCCGGGCAGTGTCCAGCCCCGTAATATGACAAATGGAGGCATTGATGGCGGGATCTTCCCGGACAGCCCTCGTACACTATAGTGCCAGGTGGGTACTAGATTAATTGGAGGCACTGTCTAGCCCCTACGCGGTACACTTGGAACTAATGTAAAATAATATTGAATGCCAATTGTAATGGCAAATAAACAAGAATTTTTTAAAAAAGTAACGTGAGGAATTAAGGTTCAGAGAGCGTTCGCCACTAGATGGCGCCACAGCAGGCTGGGTGCAGGCGGTGTTGCTGCGGACACCAGTGTGGGGGCTGTGGGAGTGGGCAGGGGGCAGCGAGAAGGAGCTCCTCTCGTTACAGGACTGGCAGGAGACCTTCCTTCATGTCTCCTGGGATGGCCAGGGATTTCCTCACATCGATGAGTGGAGGGCATGGTGTGGCTCAGCGATTGCCATGGCATCGATGATTTGGGAGAGCCTTACAGCAACTTGACCTGGGGTCAGTTGCCTTCGAGGGGGTTTTTATTCCTCTCAAGACCCACCACTAACACTATCACCCCTAGACTCCTAATTAGGGTTGGGTCACCGCTTTCTTAGGGGGAACAAGAACAAAATCTGACTGAGGAGGAAATAGTTTGTACACCAAAACGAGTGCAAGATTTTGTAATATTTGTAGGAGTATGAGGTGCTGGACCCACGGCGATGGAGTGTCTGCACTGTATCAGGTGAATTTATTGGGTGCATTTATTCGATGTTCTGGGTTTAATGTGTAAGCTCCTACAACTGCCCGTGGCTGTGAGAATTGCTTGGTTGGCTGACCCAACCTTGGACCCAACGTTGGCAGATGTTCAATGAAGTAGGAGTGTGGAAACTTCCTTGACATGGTGTAGAGGACGGCGCTTAAGAGTTAGGGAGAAGGGAAGGCCGAGGTGACTTTATCACATGAGATCTGCACCACGCCCCAATACATCAAGACAGGGCCCAGAGGACCCCTCATTGAAACAGTGAGAAATGCATCGTGGATGGGAGCACCTGCATCTCTGAAAAACTCCATGGTGGCTCTTTTCTGTAGCCAGATGGTGAAAGCCCCCTCCATTGGGCTGGGCTCCCTGATTTCCATGGAAATTGTGACATTCCCGTAGAGCAGAAGCCAAATGTCAGAGACAGGGAGACCACAGTTCCTATAAAAGGCAGCAGAGACATAAGAACAATCAAAATAAAAACTTAGGGAATCTTACTTTGTAAGGTACGTAATTGTCTAATCACTATGTTGTAACCTGAAGCTAATACGATATTCTGTGCCAATTGCAATTGAAAAATGAAAAAGAAACACCGAGGCTGGTCAAGGTGCACGTAGGCACGACAAAGAGCAATGGCCTACTAAAATGTCACTTGATTTACATAAAAAGCCTGGTGGCCCAAGTGCTCACTTGAGTGGCCTCTCATCCAGTTTCCAGGCCTGAGTCAGTTCCAGACTCAGAGTCCCTTGGTCGTGGGGGGACAACATGACCCATCCTGTGGATTTCGGTTAGCCTCCCTCCCTGGCCAGCCCAGTGCTTGCGCAACGAACCTGTGTGGAAGTGGTGGGAATGGCGGGAAGGCGGAGGCCGTGCGCGCCCAACACCAGGGACTTGCCCCACCCGAGACCCTTTTCTGGAGATGCTGCTGGGTGCTGACTTGTCAGGTCAACATGGCTGCGTTCTCTGACACGGCACCACTTCCCTGGGGGCCCAGTCAGCCCTCAGGAGCCAGTTGATTACATCGAACCCCTTCCTCGCTGGAGGAAGCAGGTGTCCAGAACAGTACGTGTTTGCTGTCCTGCCCGAGAATCTCCTGCCAGCCCCGTCTGTGACTACGGAATGCGGCGTACTGTCCCCAACGTGACTTCTGATTAACAAGGTCATTTCCAGACAAGTGCGGCCATGCAGCTAACGGGTGCCACCACACACCCCAACACCCAGAAACAGCGGGCCCGACAGAAAGAGTAGAGGCCTGGCTTCCTGCAGGCAGGGTGCCAGTTGGGGGACCACCCCCCGAAGGGAGCGAGGTTCTTCCTCCAAGGATGTCCATCAGGCACGTCCAACCTGCGCCCCAGGACGGCGTTGAATGAATGTGGCCCAACACAAATTCCTGAAACAGGCTGAGATTGTTTTGCAACCTTTTTTTAAACTCATCAGCTATCAGGAAGGTGAGTGTATTGTACGTGTGGCCCAAGGCAATGCTGCTTCCAATGTGGCCGAGGGAAACCGAAAGGTTGGCCACCGCCCATGTAGGTTGTACTGCGAAGAACAGACACGCAATTCTCAGTTCCGTGTCCCCGTAGCCGAAGGACGTGGGTCTGGGAGTCCGAGGTGGAGGTGGCGAGGCTCCTGTCACCTGAACGCTCACAGCCCGCCCGCAGGTGTTTTGTTTCCAATTCTCGTGACGTTGAAAACTGGTTTGGAGTCTTGATTCCCCCCAAAAACAAATGCAGCGGACTCTCCATTAACCGGATCCCAAGCAACCAGCAACATTTTCTATGGGGTGCCACTTCAATAGTTTATCAGAAAACCCAGCCTACTCGGTGCCGTCAGGAAGCAGATGGGTGGTTGCCTGGGCAGGGGCGAGAGCAGGGACATGAGTGACAGGGGCGGGAGAGAGAACTACGATGGGGCCGGTGGGACCTGCTGAATGTGCCCATCATATTGACGGAGCCGATGGTTTTATGGGTGTCCCCATGTGTGAACGCTTCCCAAATTACGCACTTCAGTGATAATGGAGAGTCAACCAAACCGGAAGGTCACAAAGAAAACAAGGAAACGCTGTCCCTTCGCTCCAGACCCTCACTCGGTTCAGAGGTTAGCACTCTTTTTAACACCATCTGGACACGGGCTGTCCAATTTGGTAACCACTAGCCACACGTGGTCGTTCAATGTAACTGATTTACAATTACCAAAAAAAATCCAGTTCCTCAGTCACGACGGGCACTTGCAAGGGCTCAGGGGCCGTGTGTGACGGGTGGCCACCAGATCCGACAGTGGGGGCGACAACATTCCTGCCATCGGAGAAAGCTCTCCTGGGCAGCTCCATCCTGCACGCTGTAGACTTGGAGGTTGCCGTAGCATCAGCACCGCCTTAATGAGCCACTTAGATCTTTCGCTGGCCGTTTATTGAGCAATGACTTTGTGCCAGAAGCTCCCCTCGAAATGAATGATCTCTAATTCTTACAGGGAACGACTGGGCTCACCAGACGCTCACGGTTACTGAGGGGCCTGTCGGAAATGAAAGCTTATTCGCAGATACCCTGTGGCTAAGCTGCACCTTCTCCATTCTATAAGTGTTCTTTTTTTAGTTTTTTAGATTCAAACATGCGGTCATAGTTATCCCTCTTAAATTCTCTCTTGTTGGGTTAAGCTGATTGCTCCAGATTGTCAAAGCATTTTAGGATCCTCACGTTGCGGATTGCAGGCAGCCTCGTCGCCCGCTGGCCTCCAAGCCTTGCTTCTGCAGCCAGTTGGATAAGAAGGCCACCCCAGCTTTACCCAACCAAGTGACCGATGAGAACAATCGCTAGGACAAGGGAAAGGGGGGGCACTAGAAACCCCCCTTTAGGTTATTACTTTACGGGTCTGAACCCTTTGAGTTCCTCGCATCCTGCCCCATTCCTGTCCTTACGTCCAGATTCTGGGGTGTGCCCTGCATTTGGAGCCTAATGGCCCTTCGGCATCTTCTAGAACTTCATGGCCGTGTTCGTTAGCTGGCGTCATTAGCCCCCGGTGTGCTTGTAGCCACGCACGGGGCCTGGGCGGACCAAGGCGCCGGTGCCAGCGCTGGGGCTTGTCATTTGCCACTCCTCGTCCTGCCCAGCTGCCCCATCTTTAAAGTGACGGCGATGACGAGCTGTCGTGGGAAACAGACCCTCTCAGAACGGCAGCTTCCAACAAGGGCGGTCATGTATCTGCTCGTGAGTGTGAAAGGCGGGCCTGGCCCGGCCTGAGGGGTTCCCCTTTATTCCACGGGGCATCGAGGGGGGCGGCGACTTGAAGGACCATGGGGGGTGGGTGCAGTGAGGGTCCTCGCACACAAAGTCAACCGTGAGATCTCGAGATCTTGTCCCAGGCCTTCCCGCCCCCCACCCCCACCCCAGAAACAAACTGCACCCGAGTTGAGCCCCCTGCGTGTCCCCGTGCTCAGCCATCTCCGGGCCTCCGTCTGGCAGGCCTCTCCTTTCCCTGACCTTGACTCTCGTGCAGCCTTGAAGACTCCGGCAAGGGGTCACCTCCCCCTGGAAGCCTTCTCTGATGTCCCCTTCCCCCACACGCTTGAGTTTCATTAACTACCTCTCCTTGGTGTCCCCACAGCACATGCGTTCCCCTTCTCCAAAGCACGTGTCATTGTCCTTTCTGCTCGCCTGCCTTTCCCACCGGACTCCACGCTCTTTAAGGGGAGGACCTGTTGTGTTTTTGTGTTCGCAGTGTGGGGAATACAGAATGCAGCCTCAGGGGCTCCAGATGTTGCATCAATGGAAGATGCGACGATCAAACACACTTTGGACGTTAACATGAGGCCACCAAAATACCAGATTAGCGGCACCTGTAAAGGGCCTCCGTGGAGCAGGCTCTCCTGGACCCGAGCTTAAACGAGTTCAAGTGCACAAAGCGTTTTAGACGATGCCTCCCACGCAGCAAGCTCGGTGTAAGTGCTTGCCGCTGCTCTGGCTACTGTGACAATGACGATGACTTCTGCAACTTTCACAGGTGGACCTGTCAGCTGTCCTTTCAAGAGTTATTTTTACTCTGCCTTCAGGCTTTTCCCTGGAACACGACACTCAGTGACCTTGGCATCCTCCCAGATGCTACGCCTCCTCCACCGGCTCTGGGAGTTCCCTGAAGTTAGAATTCCCAAAAGAGGAATCCTCTAGAAGAGGAAGTACGTTCCAGGCTCACGGAGTGTGGGCATGTCTTTTTCTGGTGCCTGTGCCAGCGCTGCCAGCTTCTCTCCTATTGGCTGCAGGTGGCTGCAGGTGTCGCCACCTGCCCGGTGTTTCTGAGCGCCCCCCGGGCCGGGCAGAGCGAAGGGGAGGCAGGTGTGAGTCGGTGACAGACACCTCCGGAGGCTGCCATCCTGGGGTCAGCCTTCCGCTTCCCTTCGCCCTCGGAACCCGGGGTCGTCCGGGGGAAAGCTGGGGGGAACTCGCACCCACGGGCACGAAAGCCACTTCACGTGGGGAGAGGCTCGGCCTGCACCTTCCTTTGGGCGCGGTGCCCGGGTTCCTCCGGTGCCCGCAGGCCTCGCCCTCGCCCTGCCTGTCTGGGGTGGGCTGGGGCTGAAAAGTCCCAGGTTTCTCCTTGCCGGAGTGCGGAGGGACTTGAGCCTTGTCAGCCTGCGCTGTGATTAGTCTTTGGTAGTGGGAAAGCTGGGGTTCTGGGCTAAGACTGAAAACGGTGGTGGGGGGCGGCGCGGAAGGGGGATTTCCAAGATGCCCTTGAGAGACTGAGGCAGGGCAGGCTGCTGGGTGGGAACTGAGGGGGGCCATGGGGAAATGCCCCGGGAGAGAAGGGCTGAGAAGCAGCAGGACGTGGGAGCGAGGTGGGGTGGGGCCTTGGAGAACGGCCGCCAAGGGCCACCAGGGCCCTGGGGCAGAGGCTGGGGTCCTGGGGCAGAGACTGGGGTCCGGTGGCTGGTCTGGGGGTGGGGGGTGGGCAGGGGTGATAGTCAGATTCTTCCCGGTACGCCCCTCACGTTTGCGGTGAAACCTCACTTCCCTTGGGCCGCCTTCCCTGACCTGTGGGCCAGGTGAGGTGCCCTATACAGGCTCCCTGGGGGCAGCACTGTCATAATCCGCACCTCACACACAGCTAAACTCTGGGGGTCCAGACCTCAGCTCCCCGCTTCGCAGCTCTGTGGCTCCTTTTAGCTGAGTCCCTGCCACCTGTGGACTGTGGCTGAAAACAGCGCCGCCTGCAGGGCCGCGAAGGTGAAATAAAAGAACTCAAGGACCGTGTTAGCGGAGGGGACAGCCCTTGAACAGTAAGGGTGATGCGAGGACAATGACTGGTTAGTCGCGTCTCCCCTACTACTGTGTGGTCTGTGGGGGTCCACCACTGTACCCACAGTAGCACAACACCTGTCATGTTGTAGGGGCCCGGGAGTGTTTGCTGATTGAATGTGTAAGTGAGTCAAATGGGCTCGGGTTAGGGCCCTTGTGGGGGTTAAGGCCTGGGGGTATAAGTAGGCTGGCCAGACGTCCCGTTTCAAATGGGACAGAAAACAACGGTCCTGTTCTGTTCCAAATGGTATATGTGGTCGGCCTGGTCTCACTGGGTCGACTCCAGGTGTCAGGAGGCGGACCTTTCCGCTCAGCCTAGGTGGGAGTCACGGCGGGCACCCTCTAAACGTGTTTCTCCCGGGGATCCTGAGTTTCCAAAGACACTGAGGTTATTCCTGGGTGGAGGGACTGCGAGTGGCCGTTTTTATTTTCTTCTAGTTTTTTTCTGCCGTCTCCAGAATGTTTCCATACCAAACAAGGACTCCCCTCCTAACGGCTAAACGCGAGGCAATGTTATTAAGCAGGTGCAACGCGGCGCACGGCCCGGGAAGGACACTGATGTGTGCGTGGTGCAGGGGACAGCCGGCACCCGCCCTCCCTCCAGGGCCACCGGGGGGCCCCCAGGCTGCTTCCTCCCCAGGGAATTCTCAAAGCGCGGGGCCACGGGGACGGGGCTTCCGCTGAGTGAAGAAGGCTCCGATCAGCCGCTCTGCGTCCCGGTATCCACCCGGAGGAAGGGAGACACGGCTTTGACCGGACGCGCGTGCTCCTGTGTTGGCGGCAGCGCGGTCACAACAGCCAGGACACGGCGGCGGCCGCAGGAGGACGAGCTGGTGCACACACACGATGGAATATTACACAGCAGTCAAAAAGAATGACCTCTTGCCTTTTGTGACGACATAGATGGACATAGAGGGTACTGTGCCGAGTGAAATACGTCAGAGTGGGATGAATTCTGTATTCACTTATAGGTGGAATCTGAGAACAAAAACAAAAATGAACCGAGGAAACAAACAAGAACAGATGCACAGACACAGAGACCCAAGGGGTGGTGCCAGAGGGGAGGGGTGGGGGGAGGGGTGAAAAGGTCAAGGGTGACTATGACCTAGTCCATAACATCCCGATGAGTTTGCACGGTGATCGGAGATCGCTAGCACTCGTAGGGTGATCCCATTGTACGGTATGGAAGTGTCAGTTCCCTGTACTGTACACCTAAAATCCGTAGTAATTCTGTATACCAACTATACTTAACTAAACACTTCTTTAAAAAAAAAAAAAAAAAAGAACCATCTGACTGCTCGGACACGATCACCACGTCTTCAGAGGGAAAGAACTGTCTCAACGTGGTGCCAAGAAATGGTCCCGTGTGCCGTGTGGTGAGGGCGAAATGTCGGCCCCTGGTCCTCACCCTGGCACTGCCACCTGGTACCTGTGGAGTATGTGTCTCCAGGAGCCTGGGACCCCCGGGTGGAGGGGAGCTCTAGCTGATGCCCTGCGGGGGAGGGAGCGGAGTGCTGTGCACGGACGAGGCCTTGACTGAGAGCCAAGGTGCTCAGGCTGGAGTTCGAGCTCTGCCTGGCTGCATGCTCCTCTAATCACCAGGCCTCAGTTTCCCCATCTGGCAAAAAGACACAAGCACGTGTTCTCTCCTTAGGAGGAAGTTGGAATAGGAAGCACGTGAGTGGACGTGCTTCGGGGACCTTGAAAGACGGGTGGGTGGTCTGTGAGTTGGGCGGGACGGGGGGGGGGGTCGAAAACGCAGGCTCTGCTGTGTGAATTGTGCTCCCGGGGTTCGCATTTTCACAGGTAAAAGCGTTTATTGGGTTTCCCCTTCAACCAGGAGGTGTTGTACAGATCTGATTGTCTCGTCCGCAGTTGCCCCATGTTATAGGGGAGGAAACGGAGGCTAATAGAAGGTCGCCCTAGGAGACTTGCCCAAGGTCACATAACTGAAGGGGCAGGAGAGCTCACACCCGCCTCTTCTTTCTCAGTCCAGCTTGGGGAGACCGATACCTGTCGGTTTGCCCAGGACTTCCCCATCTTGAGGGCTGGAAGTCCTACGTCCCAGGGCACCCCGCAGTCCCCAGCAACCCAGGACTGTTGGCCACCGTAGGCCCAGGGCTCATTGCCTGACTTGGCGTCACTTGGCTTTGCCAGTCACGACAGAGATGGAGATCTACGAGAGCCAGAGCATGTTCGCCCCTGCTTCTTCCTAAGGCAAGAGGGGGTGAGCCCCCCTAGTCCTGAGAAGACCCTTCTACAGGCAGGACAAGCCCGCTCGCACCCAACGGGCAGACCAGGCGGGCCGCTGCTTCTGGCCGCAGTCCCGTTTCCCGTTTCTGTGACTTCCGTCACCGTGCGGGCTGTAACCTGCTCCTAGGCAAATCGGGAGAGAGAAAAGGCCACCCTTCCTTTCTAGACGAATGCCCCTGCCCCTCCCTGCACGCCGCTCATCCCTCACACGTGGGGACGGCGTAGGGGGGCGGGCGGGCACGATCACCCCCATTTCCTCAGGTAAGGACACTGAGGCACAGAGAAGTTGACCTGTCGAAGGTTACACAGCCAGCAAGCGCCAACTGGACCCCAATCCAAGTGTTTTCAGGGCCTCCCGAAGGCCCACAGCTGAACATCTGAGGGGCAGTCGTGTGTGTATGTACTTTGGGGGGGTCATTCCATATATTTCTCTACTTTCTCCCAGAAGTGACTCAGGCTTCTTGGAGCCGTCATCTGCATGACTAACCTTTCCTGTTTTAAACCTTCATCATTTACAAGAAAAGCTTCGGGGTGGCACGTTGCTCGGGCACTCGACACGCGCCCAGGCATTAGGCAAAATGATCAATGTCACCTTGGTACCTCTGGCCACCGGGAATTTGTCCCCCTTTCTGTTCGATAGTTCTTCAATGTCTGCAAAATGTCGTGTGCAGAAGTTTCCTCCTGGGACCCTCTTTTGTTTCGGGCTCAGCCTACGTCCGTGCACTGGACCAGCGAGGCCTCAGCGGGCGGGACTGCCACCTGCGGTCCTCCGGGCACTGACGGCTTGGACCCTGGGGGAGGAGCCCGGACCCTGGGGGAGGAGCCCGGACCCTGAGGGAGGAGCCTGGCCCCTGAGGGAGGAGCTTGGACCCTAGGGGAGGAGCCTGGACCCTGCGGAGGAGCCTGCAAATGCTTTGGGCCTCTCTGGTTTTTCTGTGGGAAGGTTCTCGTAGGGGGCCCTGAAGGATAGTGTTGCTACGGTGTGAAACCAGGCACCCAGGTGAGCAGGCAAGCTGTTCCTGTCGAACTCATCCACACGGGTGGGCGGGGAAACCCTTAGGAACCACGCGATTGTCTGCGCCTGTCATTCATTCATTCATTCATTCATTCACTCAGTAACGTGGATGCAATGCCTACTATGTAGCACATCTGGGAGGTAAGGTAACGAACGCAACGTGCAAGACCCCGGTCATCACGGGGTTCTTATCCAAGCAGGAACTTGGCCTTAGATGCTCAAATGACAAGGAGCTACCTGGTCGCCCGCTGGAATG
Source organism: Lyroderma lyra (assembly GCA_004026885.1). Taxonomy (NCBI): domain Eukaryota; kingdom Metazoa; phylum Chordata; class Mammalia; order Chiroptera; family Megadermatidae; genus Lyroderma; species Lyroderma lyra. The sequence goes on along the minus strand of PVJL010010435.1, from coordinate 7,171 downwards.
GGGGCGGCACAGTCTCAGCCATGCTGAAGCCCCAACTTGGATGAGAGAGAGGTTTTTGCTCAACCAACACAGGGTGAACGTGGACAGAACACAGGTAAGTCCACAGGGGCTGAGGGGTGACCAGGGGGGAAAGGAATGCCGTGACGGCAGCCGGAGCGGGGTTCCTGGAAGAAGTACAGTTCGCTGTGAGTTGGAGAGCAAAGCTGCAAGTTCAGCTGACCGCGAAGAGACGCGTCCTGCCCAGCGGGCCAGACTGGGTAGAGCGGTACCTGGGTTAGGACGCAGGTGTAGCCAACTCGGGCCGGAAAAGGCCTCTAGTAAAGGAAGTCCCAGGGAAGCTGCTGGCTTTCTGGGGGGACAGGACCCCAAGAGCTGGGATGGAACCCCCAGAGTATGGCGGGGCGGGGACTCCTCCCGAGGCAGTGGACCCCAAGTGTCGTCCCCGCACGTGATCCTCAGGTGTTGCAGACCTGTCAGGCTGCTCTGCTGCCCACGTCCCAGAGCTGCGCAGTAGCCGGCAGCCTCAAGCCCGACCTCCCCACCCCCACCTCCCCCCAGGTCTCCTGAGGGGACCGTCTGCGCAGGAACTCCCTGGTTCCCAGCACCCATGGGAGCAGCTCTTTTCAAGGGACACGGTTCACGTTAACAAGAAGGGAAAAACCGCCTCTGACTTCCACAGAACCCCGGCTGACACGCCCGGACCTGTTGGTTGGGAAGGGCGCGCTCGGACGGGGCTCCGCGCCGTTGGCTGCTCTGCCCCTTTTCAGCTCGTCTTTATTTCTGTAGGAAGAAGGTGGAAGTCCTAACAGGTGACAAAGGGCGCGTGAATGCCAAGTGCACTGCATGGAGAGTTCAGGGATGTGGGTTCCGGTCCCAGAGCCACCACCGCTGAGCTGTGTGGCTTCGTGCAGGACACTCCTGTCGGGGCCTCTGCCGTCCCCTGGTCTGTAAGTGAGAAGCCTGGACCAGACGCCCCCTCCCGTCTGGTAGGGAGAGAAGTGGGTGAGAGCGATGGTGCTGGAGTCGGGCCACCGAGACGGCGCCTACTCGGCCACCTGCCTACTCCCTGGGTGCCCTTGGGCGAGCCACTCGGCAGCGCCCAGCCTCCTCTCCTACGACGACGGACACAAAGATAGTGTCTCCCTCGCGGGGCAGGTGTGAAGTTAAAGGAGAGAACGCACGTAGCGTGCTCCGTGCCGTGTCGGGACACACACGTGTGCTCCGACGTCTCAGCTTTGCTGGTAGGCTAGCCCCGTCTGCCTGTGCATGCTGAGTTTGTGACCAGGGGAAACCAGGACAATGGCACGAAAGGCACCTGCAACGTTTGCACACCTGATTCCGGTCCCTGCTGAGACGCAAGGGCAGGAGAGCCAGGTGCACCTTCTCAGTGCGCCCCCCACCCCGAACCCCCGCAGGGACTTAGTGACATGTCGCCTCGGAGGGGGTGCCGTTGTGATAAGTTTATCTTGGCGGGGTGGGGGAGGGAGTGAGCACGTTTGCACCAGCGATTTAAAGGCACCGTTGTCTTCCATTGTAGTAAACCGCTAGTGCTCGTCTAGACCGAGGAGCTGAGGAGCAGCGGCACGTCGTGTCCTTACTGTCACGGAGCTGCCCAGCGGCAGGGGGAGCTGGGCGCTGCCTGGAAGGCTAGGACGGGGCGCGGAGAGGACTGGAGCAGGCGAGTATTTGACCATACACCAGCGGCGCCCGAAAACGGGTATGGCCTTTAAGCGCTGTCATCTACGTGTTACATCAATACTGATGGGAGCCACTCTGGGCGCCTCTCGTCATTGCAGAAGTCAAACGTGACTTGTGCTGGCCTTTTGTCATCGGTGCATGTTGAGTAGGACCATTTTAATACAGTTTTTCCTTTCTGGAGATGTGCAGCCTCTGTATATGCCCTCTAAAATGACATGGTGGAAATCTTGGATTAACAATAAAAAGGTAAATTAGAAAACACAAATAAATACAGTTCATTAGCCTAAGGTCTGGGTCAGGGGGTAGTCGCTGCTGAGCTGAGGAAGTGCCAGCTCTGGGGCCCTCACTCTCACAGGCTCTTTCACATCCCTGGTGGGACCCTAAGCACTGCACCACGTGTCCCATGTTCTTGTAAACTTGACAAAATTTTAGCCTTCATCCGTTAAGTTCAGTGGCCCTTTTCCCTCTGACTTCCTCTGTCACACTTCCTCTCGAGTCAGGTGACATGAGACAAGCCACAGTCTCCCAGGGATCTGGCTGAGGAGTACTTGACTTGGGATGCACTTGGCCTTCAGAGGAATGTGTCGACACGGCGTGGCTCCCACCTTGCTGCCCGTCGGGGGTGGGGATGGCACTCCTTCCCCGCCCAGGCTGACCTTTGTCCCGGAAGAGTGTGGGCGGTGACGGGGAAGCAGGGACCGAGGCGCGTGCAGCCAGCGCACTGAGGGCGCTCCCGGGCGTCGGGCACGGGCCCTGGAGGCCAGAGCGGGCTCTTACCAAACCCGGCCGAGCAAGACGCCGGTCCGAAACCATCACGTGGCTGCCTTCCTTTCTGATGGGAATCTCGTGAAGCAGCTTGTCAGAATTTCTGTGTGTGGGACTCCCACTAGGAGCCTATTTTGTACATTCGAAAGCTCAGTAACAGAAACCCAATTTTGAACAGCCGGCGCAGAGGACAGACTGGACTATGTATTTATTTTTTTTTCTGTCTTGATAGAAAATACCAGTTAAAAATCACTGTTGTAGGAGACGCAAACCCAGAAGTGTCAGGTGGTTCATTTACAACAAGGTTGCGTTAGGTATCTTTCTGGATTTTGAGGTGCTTATCAGCCTCTAAAAATTTGCAGATTGCTGAGGTTTACTTCTCATTCTAAGTAACCATTCACTTTTGTCCCTTACTGTGTATTTCCCTTTTAAAATTCCTTTTCCGGAAACGTGTCCCAAGGAGCTCTCGGCCCCGAGCAGCCTGGGTCCAGCCCCGCCTGGCATTGAAGTCTGCAGAGCACCCAGGGTGGAGCTGCCCCATTCGGCAGGTGGAAGTCCCAGGTGCCCAGTTCACGTCCAAGTCCAGAGGCACACACGCTGACATGTGTTCAGCTGAAAGGCCAAGGGAACTGGGTATCTTGTCTCCATCCAGTGGGACCACGAGCCGCACTCAACTGGACCAGGGGTGCAGGGAGAGGAATCAAAGTGGCTCACGTGGACCGGCTCCATCCCATCCAGGGCTCCCAGCAGGGCCCCGCTTGGCTCCGTTCCGTAGTGTTTCACCCCCCGAGAAGGCAGTGGGTACGGGCGGAGAGGGAGTGGGGGGCGGACTGCCACAGGCAGTCACGGTGCTGCTGGGTAGGTGTTCACACTGCAGAAAAGCAAGGGCAGCACTTTCTAGATGAGTCGAGGCGCGGGTGGGGTCTGTGGAGCTCATCAGGAGAGGTGTGGACGTGGTCTGGACAGTGCTGGTTCTGGGGTGCCTTGGGAAGGGCCTGATGCTCGACCCTGGGAGCCCCTGGAAGCCATGCAGGGAGCCCCAAGACCAGGTTTGCATTTTAGAAACTCTGGCTGCCTAGGAGAGGACAGGGCTTTGGGACTGAGACCAGGTCAACGATCCAGGAGAGGCAGGCCAATGCTTGGACTCTTGTCCCCAGCTCCCCTTCCCCTGTCTCCACAGGGGGCTGTGTCATAGCATTTGGGCCATTGACGCCATTGGCATGAAGTGCCAAACAGGATCTGGGACTCCAGGTCAGTGGGCCTCGACTGAGAGCCGTGTGGCAGGAAAAGGAGACAGGAGGTCCAGGCCGATGCAGCCCCGGGTGGGTCTGCCCTGCCCGCCCCGCCAGCGTAGGAGTGGCGGTTTGGCTTTGCTCAGGTTGTCCACTTCCTGGGTACCGACAAGTCGGGACAGCTTGGCTGGGTGCGTTTCGTCACCACCCCTGCTAAGCAGGCTCGAGGCTCCCCACCGGGTTTGGTTCCACTCCACCAGATCCCGGCATGAGAAGGGCCCCGAGTTAGAAGTCAGGAGACAGACAGTTGAGAAGAATATGTCACTTCCTTGCTGTGTGACAGGAGGGCTGGGTCACGGCCCCGTTGGTCCATCGCTGTCATGGGGAATGTTCTCGCTGGTATCTTTTCTGACCCTCGTTTCTAAATCTCAGAGGAGAAACCTTGGAGGTTTAAGGTGCTGCAGAATGGGAAATTTACCTTTTCTATTTGCTTTATTTTCAAAGCTACAAACGCCAAACCTATCATTACCAGTCAGATGCAGTTACCGAGACCTGGAAACAATGTTATCCTGTCTGTTCCTTAGTCCCTCTATGCACCCGTCGGTGCCAGCATTTCTTTGTGTGACGATCCTTTGTCTGTGTTCTCGTCCAGGGCCACACCACCCTCACGGTGTGAGTGGTTCTCCCTCTCCCGTGACCGGAATTACTCACGGAGACCGAGCCCGTTCTGTCCAGATCACTCAGCCGGGCCCCGCGCCGCTCAACGCCACGGCGCCTCGTGCCCGGAGGAGGCGGTGGGCGTGGTGCCGTCTGGAGCTGTGCCACGTCTGCCACTTTCTGTCTGAGCTCCGGAACTTAGCCTCCGAGTGGGCAACCTTCACTTCTTTTACGGAGAGAAACTGTCCGGCAGCACCCCGAAAGGCTCGCGAAGCTGGGGCGACCGTGTGGGCGAGGGGGTTGGCCTGTGGGAAGGCACGGGGTCCCGCACCCGCCACCTCATGACCATTAGAATCCACGGCGCCCTTCAACGTGTACTGCTTCATTTTATCCAAGATGCTGACCCCAAGGCTTCCAGTCCCCAGGGCACCTTCCTCTGGCACCTCTTGCAGAAGGGGTCCCCAGTCCTCCCTGTGCGTCCTCCCTCCCTGCCCACCTCTCTGACTCCCGGGTCTGGCTCCAGCCCACTGGGCCAGCCCGCTGTCCTATAATTGCACCCCATCCCAGAGTTCCTGCATTCGGTAAAAACAAGCTCTGTTTATTTGGAGAGTTTGTGCTGGGGAGGAAACTGTTCACACCTCCTCTCTCTATCACCATCAGCCCAAACCCCCATCCCTGGAGAATTCACGGGGTAGCGTTTGTGTGAGAAGTAGATCAGGTCCCCGTCTTCCGGCCCAAGAGCAGGGAGTCCAGGCTCTGGTGCCGGTTCTGCTCTCGGGTCCCTCCGCTTCCCGGCCTCATTTCCTCTCTCGGCGTTAGTGGAGCGTGAAAGGCCCCTCTGGGGACAAGGAGGAATGAGATGATGTCCAAAGAAACCTTTGTATTCCCGAGGAAAATAAATGTCCCCTGTGAAGTTTAACAAAATGACGCACGTAAAGCGTTTGGCCAGGGCCTGCCACCTAGCAGGTGCTCAGCCGGCGCGTGAGGCTGGGCTGGTGCGGGTGCTGGAGGCCCTGGTACCTGCAGGGAGAGTCTGACGGGCTGGCCGCAGGCAGGGTGTGGCTGCCGGAGTTGGCCTGCCAGGCGCGGTTGGTGGCATGTCACAGCTCTCAGGAAAGTGACCTAACCTGGACACAGGATTGCAAGAGGTCTTCATTTGCATAAGGATGGAGAGCTTATTTTTCCTAGAAGCTGCATGTCAGGACCCAGAGAAAGAGGCATTTCTTAATAATGACTAATCTGCTCATGTATCTCAAGTAAGAAAGGAAAGAAAACAATTCAGGAAATGAGATGCTCAGGAAACAAGGGGAAGAACACTCTCCCCGGGTGGACCCACCCCGTCAGCCTTGGCAGCATTTGCTCTTACCCACCTGCATAAAAGTGGCCGGCCCCCTCCAAGCAGCACAGCTCCGGGACAGGACGGACTGGCAGCCCGGCCCCCAGGGACAGGTGAGCCTCCTGCCAGCCTCCCTCGGAGGCCCGTCTTCATCTTCATCCTGGCCCACCTCCTTCACCGGTGCGGAGGGCTGACCTGCCGTCACCGTGGCTGCCCTGTGATGTCCCAGGGGCAGGGGGTTCTGTAGACCCTGGAGGGACACTCCGCCTGGCGGATGAACGTTCTGGGACCTTGTTCTCCGTAAGAGGAGTTGGAGGGCGGATAAGAAGGGAGGGACGGAGGGAGGGAGGGAGGGGAGAGAATCCCACGTTTGCGATCACCTTTTTGTCCTAGGATCTATGCTGGGCACTTTGTAATTCATCGCCTTTTAAATCCTTTGCATAATTACGCATCTTTTTTAAATGTAAGGAGCAGCTCTGTTTCTTTCTGTCTGGTAGAAGGGGGGATCTGTGGGGGCCTCCAGGTGAGATCCCAGAGGGCGCAGAGCTGTCGGTGGGCTGGGGGAGCCGTAAGGAGACAGGGCCAGCCCGTCCGCCTTTTAACGCCGGCCCTGGTGGACAGCTCAGGGCTGTCCAATGCTTTGGCTTCCCTGGGTCACACCGGAGGAAGAATTGTCTCGGGCCACACATAAAATGCACTAAACTACCGATAGTGGAGGAGCTTAAAAAAGAAGAAAAAAAAGAGGTCCGTGCATTGTTTTTGTATTGTTTTATGAAAGTTTACGAATGTGTGTTGGGCCGCATGCAAAGCCGCCCTGGGAGCTGTGGGAGCGGCTGTTGCCCGCGTCTGCGAGAGGCCCGGGACCGCCTCGCCCAGCTCAGGAAGGCGCGTCCCCGCCACGAGGTGTCTGGGGCTCCCGGGCCGCTGAGCAGGCGACCTCCCGCTGCTCCTGACAGTTACCTTGCCAGGAAAAAACCGTGCTCTCTTCCCCGGCGCGCGGCTTTCTAGAAGCTCCCCAGTTGCCTTTACAGGGGCTAGAGCTCCAGGGCACCCTGCAGACCTCCCGGCCAGTGGGGTCTACGGTTTTGTTCTGGAGAAAGAGGAAGAGCCAGCCGTCCAGCGCAGTGCCTGCTATGTGTGGGCCTCAGAGCTCGCTCACCCGTCCCCTCCCCGGGTGGCGCGGAGTGCGGAGATAAGGCACAATGGTCCACTGAACAGGGTCTGCTGCTTCCCGGATTTCTGGAGAAGGGCCTGGGGGTCACGAGGAAGATCTGGGGAGTGGGGCTGGGGAACGGGGCAGCAGGGGCTCACATGCTTGCATGTCCCTGCTGTCACTGTAGGTAGGAGGTGGGTGCTCCGCTGCCCCCTCAGCTGGCTTCCTGTGTTCAGGGCCTCCCTCTCCGCCACTGCCACACACACACCACATACTACACAGACACACACACACAGACACACACACACACACACACTGCACACACCACAC
>PVJL010010434.1:0-49510 GCA_004026885.1 Lyroderma lyra | reverse complement strand
GAGGGGAGAAAGGGGAGGGGGTGGGAGAGGAGGGGGGGAAGCTAAATATAAGGTGATGGAAAGAGAAGTCACATTAGGTGGTGAACTGATTATACATCAAGTTGACAATGCACTGTAGAATTGTATGCCTGAAACCTATGTAATCCTTGCTAACAGATGTCACCCCAATAAGTCTAACAATAAAAATGAATTTAAAAAATAAATAAATAAATAAATAAATAAATGGCCAGTGGAAGTCCTTAAACCATTTCATGTGTGAAGAAGTTATTTGTTCAAAATGTATTGTATTGATGTAAGGTGAGGAGTTAAGTATACTCACTATCTCTATTTTCTCTCTCCCCTTTCTCTCTCTCTCTCTCTTTTTTTTTTTTTGTATGTGGGTAGCTCCCTGGCTGGGAATCGAACCCAGGCCGCAGTGCTGACAGCGCCAGCGCCGAAGCGTTAAGCCACTACACCACCAGGGAACTCCCTCTCTCCCCTTTCTCCGTGAAACTCATTCAGTTATGCATTCAGTTTCCAATTCTTTTCAGAAAATTCTTTTGGTAAAATGACCAGTGACTTACACTTTGTTAAATCCAGGGGTCAATTTTGAGTATTCGTTTTCTTTATCCTTTCAGTAGCACCTGGCATTCCCAAAAAACACTTCACTTTTTGACTTCCATAATGCCATTCTTTCATGGTTATCCTCCTACCTTAAAAAGGTGAGATATGCTTGAAGAATAAGAGGATTATGTTCATGAAAGCAATTAATGTCATACTATAGTATCATTAAACTCACTCAGAATTCTGTACTTGACTGATGTTTGCCTTAAGTGTCTACAATAGTATTTGGGTATAAAAAATATGAAAACAAAGTTCCTATGGGCAAAAACATGGCTTGTCCAAAACCCAAAAGAAACTAGCGGGACTAAAGTATATATTGATAATGACATGAATGTAATTTAAGAGATAGGCACAAGCTACACCAAAGAGGACTTGACGTATCATGAAAGTTTCAGTTCCATTTTGTGCAGATGGGACATTGTTGAAGTATTTTAAGCATGGGAGTTGCATAAACCAATTTACGTTTTCACTATGTATACACTGATTGCCCCCAAGCCCAAGGTAAAGTGCTACAGATATTCTGTTGGGAGTTGTCCTCATTGAACTTATTCCTCACTGCCAGATAAACTTATGGGAAAATTATCTTTATACACACAAAAATTTCAATCAATTTTTAGTATCAGATGTTTAAGTACGGCGAATGCCTTTAACAGAAGTAAATGAAAATATAAAAGAAAACAAAACCCAAAATATGAAAATAATTTCTATTTTTAAAATATAAAAGTAAAAATTGAAGGAAATACAGACAGTATGGGGAACTGGTAGAAGAAAATATCAAAGTAAAACAACAACGAATGTAATCGAAGGGATAAATAAAGTTATCATGTCTAATAAGCAAGAACAAAATGCTATAAAATTAAAGAGCTCTTACACATTAAAACAGGATAGCTGAAATAAATAATATAGTAGAAATGATAAAAAGCTATGCTATGGGAAATCTGAAAAGTAGAATTTAAAAAAATACTGAAGAGAAAAGAAGAAAACCAGATAGTGATTTGAAATGTCAACTGTCCAAATAAATGATCTTCATTTCAATAAACACAATCATAAAAGGTAGTAGAGAAAATTATCAAAGAAATTATGCAAGAAAATGAAGGAAATAAATGTTCAGATTGAAATGCTTTTTTTAAAGTCCATAATAAACTATAGGTCACCAAATGGTGAAATGGCAGAACATTAGTGCCAAGCAGGTGATCATTAAAATTTCCAGAAAGAAAAAAACGACTACCACATAATGAAAAAAAAGAGAATGGATGTCAAAATGACATGCAATTTTTCTAACTCTAGACTGAAATCTAAAAGGTAGAGGAGAAAAAAATAAAGCCTTTAAATTGTGGATGGAGTTTATTAACCTAGACTTTAAAATCCAACTCAAATGATTTACTTATAATAGTAGAATAAATATGTTATGAGACGTAAATATCCTGTTTTGTTTTACTTCCCAGAGACCTTTTATTAGGAAGTTCCAAGAAATACATAGTCCAGCACAAATAATCCTCCTTTTCTATGAGCTGGTAATCTATACCAAATCTTATACCACAAAATCATAAGCATGCAATTCCGTAATATAACAATATCACACTCAAGCACACTTCAGGTAACATTTCAGGGCATCACTTTTGCCAGATCCTGTATGTCTCCAGACGAAAAGGATAGAGTAAAACAAGAGAAGGATGTAGGATCTGGAAAATAGGAGACACAACTTGGAGGGGCAACAATGTAGTCTCGGACTGATAATGAAATCAAGCTCCCAGATGAATGGACAATGTCCACAAAAGGAAGGAATTAAAGGAGAACAAAATTCAACCCATGTGCGAAATATTACTGTAAGCATTGTGAGAAAGAGATGCTGGAACGTTCTGTGGGAGATGATATAGGCGAAGGAAAAAAATAAGCAAATAAATATATGTAAATGAACATACATGGCAATGATTTACACTTAGAAAAGTAACGCACCACCTAAGAAAGATATATTTTTACTGCACTACTTGGCAAAACAGTGAGAAAATATTTGATTCAGTAAATTGCTTTATTAAACAGATTTACCTTCCCAATTGAAAAGTTGTGTTAGGTTTATCTATCTATCTATCTATCTATTTATTTATTTTGCTTTTTGGTATGTGGGTAGCTCCCTGACTGGGAATCGAACCCAGTCCACAGCGCTGATAGCGCCAATGCCAAAGCTTTAAGCCACTACACCATCAGGGAATTCCCCTGTGTTAGGTTTAAATACTAAGTTATCCTGTTTCTTCTCATCAGTGTATATGCATTTGTTACTTCTACCTGTTTTCTAAGTCTAGAATAAATTTACATCCTTGTCTGTTGTTACTTATATTAAAATAATAGGAATAATTATTTATTTTCTTCCAATAAAGAGACTTGAAAATGCAGAAATCTTCCTACTCTTTAATGTTCTGAAATTGTTTTCAGGTTCCTTTAATGTATTGTGAAAGATAATAGCCTGAGTGTGTGATATGTTTCCTTAAATGAAACCATTCTCTAGATGTCCTTGGAGGAAAGTATAATTTCAGTTGTCTTTGGTCATGTAAAATATCCTTTACCCTGATCAATTAATAATGGTGATTTAAAAGTTATCAACCTAAGAAGCATTTACCCGAAAAGGTGATTTGCATTGAAAAAAGATAATCTTGAAGTCCTTTGTCTTAAAACAAAAGACAATAATTCCTTATAAACCACAGTTTTCATTGTCTAAAAACAAAATTACATTCCCACTTGCCATGACTTCAGCAATGAAACAGAAATAAACTGGTCCAGCTTTAGCTATTGGAAGCTCTTTCAGTTCCCTCCTGTCTTTTTGACATATTTCTTTGTTGTTTGTTTGTTTGTTTCCTTTCTGGCACTACAAGATGCTCCAAGTTCATCTTGAATATTTCTTGTCCTGGTCCAAAAATCACCCATTTCTTCAAAGAGCCTTGGTACCTTTTATTGGAGAATATTAGAAAACAAGATCTGGACACGAGGTGTGCTAATTGCTACTGGAACTATCAATTACTATCAAGCTTATCTAAGCCTCGGCCCACAGGCTTTTCGTGGCCCAGGAGGGCTTTGAATGTAGCCCAACACAAATTCGTAAACTTTCTTAAAATATTATGAGATCTTTTTGCAACCTTTTTTGTTCGCTCATTAGCTATCATTAGTGTGAGTGTATTTTATGTGTGGCCCAAGACAATTCTTCTTCAAATGTGGCCCAGGGAACACAAAAGGTTGGACACCCCTTCTAGCTGATAGAGCAAGGAAATACAAGTATATGTGTGTACACTAACCCCTCTATATACAGATACTACCTATAAATAATTCTATATGTAACTATCTCTATCTATATTAAACTAAACATGAATTTATACTGATGACTCCCAACTCTAGTTCATTAACCCATTCTAGCCTCTTCCTTCTTGCCTCCTGCCCTTGCTTATATGTAAATTTGCACTCTAACAGTGAAAAGCCTGGCTCCTACCATCCATCATCCAGTTACTCAATTATTCAATTTCACTATACATGTATAGCAGTATCATGAATGTTAACCATAACCCCATGTACCAACTGGAGTATGGTGTTTCTGTACAGTTTCTTTTGCCTTTACAGGCGTAGTCTTACAGATTCCATTCATTCACAAATTTACTTAGGTCAGCAACTCCCCCAGCCCTGCCCTGTCAGTGAGATTGTTTTACATATTTACAATTAGATAATTTTGTCACATTTCTGCAATCCATCTTGACCTCCTAAATGATTTTTTTAATTTGCATAAATTAAGGTTCACCGTGTGTTCTATAAAGATCTATGGATTCTGACAAATGTATATTGTCGTGTGTCCACAATTACAGTATCATAGAGAATAGTTCCATTGTTCTAAAAAAAAAAAGTCCTCTGTGCATTACCTATACAATCCTCTGTCACCCCCAACCCCTGTCAACCAGTGATGTTTCACTTTGATGCTGTGCCTTTTCCAGAATGTCATGCATTTGGGATCACAGTCTGTAGTTTTTTTCAGACTGGCTTGTTTCAACTAGCAATACGCATTTCAAATTCGTCCATATCTTTTCATGGCTTGATAGCTCATTTCTTTTTATAGCTGAATAACATGTCATTGTATGCATCTACCAAAGTTTGTTTATCCATTCACCTATTGAAGGATTATCTGGGTTGCTTTCCAATTTGGGACAATTATGAATCAAGCTGCTATATACATTCTTCTTCAGGTCTTTGTGTGGACATAAGTTTTCAGATCAGTGGGTAAACACTTAGGAGTACAACTGCTGGGCTGCAATGGAAGACATTGAGCTTTGTAAGAAATTTCCTAACTATTTCACACAATGGCTATTTCATTTTACTTTCCCACCTGAAATGAATGAGAGCTCCTCTTACTCTGCATCCTTGCTAGCAATTGGTATTGCCAATTTTTTCTATTAGCCATACTAATAGGTGTGTTGTGATATCTAATTATTCTTTCAGTCTGCAATTTTTTAACAGCAAGTGATGTTGAGAATCTTCATATACTTGTTAACCGTATGTATACATTCTTTGGTTAGGTGTCTGTTCAGATATTTTGCCCATGTTTTTTGGGGGTTGTTTGTTTTCTTTTTTTTTCCTTTTTTTGGTGTATTTTTTATTAAATTTATTTATTGTATTCTTATTGGTGAATTTCAAGAGTTCTTTATATATTTTGCATACAGGTCCTTTATCAAATATGTGTTTTTAAAATATTTTCTCACAGTTTATGACTTGAGTATCTTAACATTGTCTTTTGCAGAGTAAAATTTTTAATTTTAACAAAGTCCAACTTACGACGTTTTTCTTTCGTGCATGGTGCCTTTAGTGCTGTATCTAAATACTCTTTACCAAACCCAAACCCACCTAGATTTTCTCATATTTTCTCCTGGAAGTGTGATATTTTATATTAGTTATATGTTTGATTTTGACATATGTTTGTGAAAGGTACAAAGTCTGTGTCTAGGTTCATTTTGCATATAGACGCTCCAAAGCTGCTTCACCTTTTCATGAAAAAGACTAACCTTTCTCCATGGATTTGCCTTTGGTCCTTCCTTTGTCGAAGATCAGTTGGTTATATTTGTGTGGGGCTACTCAGGGCTCTCTATTCTTTTGATTGCTCAATGTACCTATTCTTTTTCCAATGACATGTTGTCTTGATTATTTTAGCTTTATTATAATTTTGAAATAAAGTGATATGAGTCCAACTTTGTTCTTGAACTATTTTGACTATTCTAGATCTTTGCCTCTGCATATAAATGTTAGAATGACTTTACTGATGTCTACAAAATAGCTTATGGTGTTTGGTTTAGAATTGCATTGAATCTCTAGACAGAGGCAGTAGAAAAGGACACTGCATCAATATTGCATCCTCCAACCCAGAGTTCACAGAATAGTTCCCCATTTTTTAGAACTTCTTTGCTTTCTTTCATCAGAACTTTGTATTTTTCTGTATTTAGACACTGTACTTAGTCTCTTTAGCTTTATACCTGAGTATTTCCTGTTTCTGGTGCAATTGTAAAACCTTATTTGTTTATTTTTAATTTGAAATTTCAATAGTTCATTGCTGGTATATAGAAAAGCCATTAATTTTTGTTTTATATATATTTTCTTGTAGCCTGCTCCCTTGCTATAGTCCCTTAATAGTTTCAGGAGATTTTGCTTTTCCTAATTCTTTAGAAATTTCTACATAGACAGCATGTCACCTGCTAATGAAAACATTTTCCTTTTTTCCTTTTGAATCTGCATGCATTTTATATCTCGTTCTTGTCTTACTGAACTAGCTAACAAGATTCAGTATGATTGTGAATAGAAATACTGACAGATGACATCCTTGCTTTGTTGTCCATCTTTCTCACCATTAAGTATGTTAGCTATAGTTTTGCTTTTTCTTTTCTTTCTTTTTAATTTCTTTTTTTTTTTTTTTGGTACATATGCTTCATCAAATTGAGGAAGTTCTATTTTTGTTTCTTTGAGAGTTTTATCATAATTGGTGTTGGATTTGATCAAATATTTTTTCTGTCTCAATTAATATGATCATATTTTTCATTTTTAACCTTTTGACAGGTGAATTGCATTGATTGATTTTCAAATAATGAAAGTTAGGTGAGAAGGAAGGCTAGAGATGGCAGGAGTGGGTAAAATGCCCATCTCCCAGGTAGATAAGGCTCTGATAAAGTGGTTTCCCCTATACAGCAGGCCTTTGTTAGGGAGAATATTCTGGGTCCTGTATCACACTGATCACTCTTTCTGTCCTCCAGTTAGAGCTGCCAAGGCATATTTCTTGACTCTTCACCATAAGAACCTGGTGGGGTCCTGGAGATAAAACCCATTAAAGTGTGGGGGCCTCCATAAGATTGTGGCCCACAGTAGTTTCTCCTTCTAGTGCTAGTCCACAACCAGTGTTCATTTATGTGTTCATACCAGTTTATGTCTCTAGCAGATTCAGTTCCAGGCAAGCAGGTCTTGACTTTTACTCTCTGGATTTACCTATCTCTTCAGATTTAAGGGTGGTGGTTTGTTCTGTGACCTTAGTTCTCTAATGGGTTCAAGAAAAGTTGTTGATTTTTGGTGTGTATGGCTTTTCTTGTTATGAAGATGGGATTGTGACTTCCACGTGTGGCAGTATTTATATGGCACCAAGTTGGTCTAAGAAGCTGTCACAGTGCTTTGCTCAGCCTGTCAGTGCTCCTGAAAATAAAAGCTGTATCTTATCTCTTTAAAAAATACAGTAGACCCTTTGTTAACTGGAACACAAGCAACTGGCACCCTCAAGCAACTGGCAAAATTTTTTAGCCAGTTGCCTGAGATTTTGCCAGCTACTTAAAAGTGCTGGTTGCTTGAGTTTCAGTCTACTTACAATTATCTGGCATTCGCCAATCTCCACAGGTGTCAGTTAACTGAGAGTCTATTGTACTTTTATTTTGACCATCATAAGTTCCTGTGGAACTAGTAAAACCAGATATAGTCTACTATTTCTTCCATACCTGGGCATACTAGAAAGGTTATTCATGCATAAATCCAGACCAAACTGGTAAATGTATTTTAAAAATCAAGGTTGGATTCAGGAAGCTGCTGAAATTAGCTTTGCTTTTGTAAATCTGACATGACGCACTAGGTATCCATGGCTCATCAAATTCTCTCTTTAGTACCTAATATCCTGTTGTGACTTTTTAGCAAATCTGAACTTCTATTTCCTGAATAACGTGCTATTCTCCCTATGGCCCTAAAACAGGGTTTAAACACAAACTCTCTTACCTTGGACTCTCATACAGGTATAGTCTTCTCAACCTTCTCTTTCTGTATTGCAACAATTTACTCAGGTTTAGTTCTAAAATAGATTAATTTTTTTCAAATATTCTTATTCACTTGAATGAACACTGCAACTGCTTAGACATTTCTGAGAGCAAGCTCTTCCCAACATTGATCTAATGTATAAAGGCTTATATGTCTACCACCAACCCTTGGACACTGTGATATGAACTATTGCCACCTCTCACGAGTGCCACTGAGTTGGCCTCCCTAGTCCCAGTCTTAATTTATTTTTTTGTATTTAGGATCCATCAATGAAGTCCCATAAGCACTGTAGTTAAGGCCATATACATTAAATTACTATTTGGGTATATTTCAACAGAAAGGGGGAAAATCAGCATACACACACACACACACTCCAATATTTTTTACTGAAAGGGCACTGAATTGTGTAGTCATTAAAACAATATCAAATATTCACATAATAATTTGATTTTTATTCATGTATGTTAGAAAAAAAAACCAGACTATTTACCAATACACAAAAATCCCTTGAGACTCTTTTAATATGCCTAGATACTAAGAGTGTGACTTCTTAGCATAAGAAACTTAAAAAGAGAAAGAAACAGGAAATTAAATTGTCTCACTAAAATCAGAGATTCTAAATCTTTTATTCTTTGTTTGCAGAGGCTTATAAAAGCTGAAATAAAGTCTTTCTATACTCTATGAAATTCATAGGTATCTATGACAACACAATTTAATAGGAGTTGACAAAATACAACTCTGCAGACCTATAAAGGGAAATCATTCAGACATTGAAAAGAAAAACAATTTCCCACTTATTTCAGAGGGCTAAGTTGCTGAGAGTCTTCACATTTATCGTGTACCAATTCTTCTCTCATTTCATTTTGCACAATATAATGTACAAATCTGGAATTGACTACAACTACTTATGAAACTGGCCATTTTAGAAACAGGATAAATGAAGACAAGATGTTTTTATTACTCATTTGCCTTCATTGAAAAGCTCTGAATTCCTTTACATCTTATATTAAATAGTTTCAGAGATAGTATTCAAGTTAATTGATACTCAACAGAAAAATACTTCTGCCTGCTAAAGGAGAACCTCTGAGGTTGAAAACATCTTGATATAGTCCTAGAAGAAGGATGTTTAGTTTTGTCTTAGCCCAGCTGACTTTGGTCAAAAACGAGTAATGCTAATATTTCAGAAGCTGGGACCATACATAACACAGGTCCACAGTAGATAAAGGAATCTGGATAAATGAATGATATCTTTTTGGCAAAGGTATTATACTAGGAAACTGGTTTAGGAATCAGATACTAATCTGTAGCAATACTGAAGTCTGAAGCCATGCAAATATTAGGTCTTTGGATGTATAAAATGGATATTATATACTGGCGGTGTCAAAAAAATGTATATGCATTTTAAGCGATGTTATCTATGGATTACTTTTCGAAGTTGAATTGAATTATAGTAGCAATGTGTAGTATAACATTGGCTCAAAAAATGGCATTCATTAAATAAATGCTAGTGTCACTATGCAACAGGCAGGGCAGTCAAAGAAAATGGTGGAAGCACAGTGGTCATTTGAGGAGCACAAGACCATTTTAAAGTGGTATTTGAAATCCAAGAATGTTGTTTGAGCTTCCTCCACATTCTCCTGACTTAACACTTCTTGTTTTCTTCCTGTGTGGGACATTAAAGGATATGGTGTGCCATTGAAAACCAGCTATACTAGTGGAACTTCAGGAAGAAATTGAAATGGCGTGCACAGCAATGCAAGTCAACACTTTGGTCAATGTTGCTCAAGGAATTTGCCATAATCAAAAGTGCCTTGATGCTGATGGTAACCACTTGAGCATCTCTTGTTATTGCAGAAGTCAAAGGTGACTTGTATTCCTCTTTTGTTATCAGTACATATTGAGTATTACAATTTTAATGCAGTTTTTGCCTTTCTTAAAATGTGCATACATTTTTTTGGCATCTTCTATAGTCTGGGGGTGTAGGGCTGAGCTCACTGACAGCAAAACTTAGGGCAAACAGGTCTAGAGCTGATGACACCCTTAGCTGGACCTGCCTCTTTAGATGATAGGAAACATCATAGGAGCTTATGGTAGCAAAACAACAATGTAAGATGAGATATAAATTGGAAGAGGAGGTGGTGGGTTGATTGCCATTGCCTTTGAAGGTGTTTTCCAAATCACAGCACAGGTTAATAGAGCCCAAGGAGAGTTATGGACTCAATGGATGAAAAAAACACAAGAAAAAGTTCGAGGCAATAAAGGCAGCTGGAACTTGGTTGATAGAGAACTGCAGAAGAGAGAACTATAGGAACAGATTTCTAAAAATCTGAGTGTAAATCTCACTTTGGGTCCTTGGCCAGCTCCTAAATTGAGCAAATGGAGGGTAAGACTCTGGAAGGCCAAAAATAGAACAGAATCAAGAGGCTGGAGAGATAGATAGAGATTTCAGAGATCACATAATGCTGAGGAGACGTGGAACCTGGGCTCATCCAAAGGGAAATCTTCATGAACACACTGGATTTTCAGTTGACACCCAGAAAAGCTATGCCCTAGAACTAACTAACCATGATGTCCTAAAAATACAGGCAAAACAGAAATTGAACCACTCTTACAAAGCTTAAAACTGTAATTTCATTTTATTTTCTTTTATTTTTACTTTTATTGTAGTAGGAACACTTAATATGAGATCTATCCTCTTAAGAAAATTTTAAACATATAAAACATTATTGTTGACTATAAGGACAATGTTCTTAGAGTTGTGGTTATCAATAAATAAAACCTAAGCTTCTTAAGAGGAAGACAACATGAGCAAAAGTATTTAAAATCCTCTACAGTATTTGGCATTCTATTAAAAAAAAAGAAAAGACACCCAAAAAATAAAAAACAAAGCCAAGCTACACATACAAAGAAGAAAAAAATAGTAGCTGAAAAAGTGCTAATAGAATCGATCTCAGCAATGATATTTGAACTGGCAGGCAAACACTTTTAAATAACCACAATTAAAAAGCTAAATATTAATATTTATTACCTAGGGTTGTGGTAAAGATCAAGTGAAACCGTGCATGCACAGATGTTTAATATTTAAATGTTGTCTTTCTTCTACACTGTTAGAAAAACACTGTAAATTCTTAGTAAGTACTGATTTCTTGATGTTATGAAGAATATCAATCTTAGAACAATCATTTCGAACTTATAGGTTAGACTATTATACTTTTATTCCATGAATTATACTCCAAATGTATCTTCCTAAGAATGTACCTTGGTTTCTATGATTGAACTTACATCTTAATTAGCAGTATAATAATATATTTAGGGTATGGTTTGCAAAAGATGCCTAATTTTAATCATTATAAATTACTTTTATTCATTTAGCCTTCAGAGTATGACTTTTCATGAACACTTGCTAAATTCTATATATAGTTCACTGTTATTCACCATTTATTGACTATAATATGAGGTATTGAGGGAACACAAGTATTACACCACTCCACTGTAAGGCTAAAAGGTGAAAAATTTTTATGAATTGCAAACCATATAATAGCTCAAGCTGGGAAAATGAAATATTACAAGTGGCAAAATTAAGCAAGAATAGAAGAACATATGTGCTAAAATATTACAAGGAAAATGCTATGTATAAGAAATTTCAGTAAATTATCATCATCATCATCATCAAAAAGCACTTATGTGCCTACCTGCACCTGGAACTCTTTAGAAAGTAAACAAAGCAAATTAAATGATAACCTACTTTTAGTATAAAAATATGATGTTTACATGTTTTACAAATAATTTGTTTAGAATATACATTTAGTATATTGGAAGAAATACATGCTGATATAAGTCAGCTTTTTAATGTAGCATATAATCATTATGTAAAATTATTCACCTTTGAAGTTTCAGCAGTAACACTGGGATTAACGGTATCTTGATCATTACTGGAAAAATAGTTTATCAAAAAATAAATTTATTGGAAATAATAGTTTAATGTTATATTATTTGAAATGGTAAAAAAGAGGTTTGTGAAGCCTCTGCAATCATCATTCTCAAGCCCCTTTCCCTGAGGTATATTTCAGTAATAGCATTTAAAGGGTAAAAGAAAAATATCTCTTGACAAGACTTTCCCTTGCCTAATGTAGTTCCATTAAAAAAATTTCATATTTAATCAATAGTCAGTAGTTTCTACACAATAAACATAAGAACTCATTCATTCATTCACTCATTTATGTATGAATTTATTCATGTTCCAATTATTTACTGAACACCTATTTACCTGTCTGAGGGCACAGCAGAGAGCCAGATGTGGAAGAATAGGAACACACGTATACTTGGTGAGTATAACTGCTTTGAAAAACCAGGTATCATCAATTATGATAAAATATTTTCATATGCTATGATGATGACCCCTTAGTCCAAGATATACCACCCAATATTCCCCATGTAATCAAATGTACACATGCAAAGATGTACATGGTAGCACCATTTAGAACCCAAATGTTCATAAATAGTAGGATGAGTACATTACAAAGTGAAAGAGTGGGAAATATATAAAAGTCACTGGTCCATAGCAAGATGATGACAGGTGTTATGAGAATCCTTGCCATGGGAAAGTTTTTGATTGAAATTTGATTGTGATCTCTGCAAGAAATTTCATTTATCATTAGCCTCCATGGCCATATCTGAATGGGCACTGGGGATTTTGCCTTTCTTGGGTGATGCAGAGCTTTTGCAAGCGACTTCAACACACAGCTAGTTTGTAGCACAAAGGTTTCTTTCTTTGTCAATTACACTGTCCTTAAAACTTAGTGTACTTCTGATATATTTGCTCCATACACCAGAAAACACAGGTTTTTAATCTCTGTTCTCTGATATTAATTTCTTGTTCCTTCTATTTCTGCTTGAAAACTGATTCTTGAATAGGTTGATGTCTTGCTTTCTAATGCTGTTACAAGCAGCAAACAATAGAAAACACACTATTAATGCTCTGGCTTTTTCCAACAAGACACTTCCAAAATCAGTTAATAAATGTTTTCTAGCTTCAGTTATACAAGTTGCAAATTCTATATTTGTACATACTTTAAATGAGGAATATCTAAAGCATATGTCCATACATTGAGTAATTAAACCATCTGAAACTATTAATCATTCTAAATCTGAGGTTACAAGGAACCCTTATACACTGTTGGTGGGAATGTAAATTGGCACTATGGAAAACAGTATGGAGGTTCCTTAAAAATTTAAAAAGAGAGTCTAACAATAAAAATGAATTAAAAAAAAAAACAAAAAACTCTAAAAAAACAACAACAAAAAAAAAAAATTAAAAAGAGAGTTACCATATGGCCCAGCCACCCATCTTCTCGCTATCTACTCAAAAAATCTGAAAACATTTATCCGTAAAGACATATGTACCCTTATATTCACTGCAGTATTATTCATGGTGACCAAGACATGGAAACAACCAAAATGTCCTTTGATAGACTGGATAAAGAAGAGGTGATACGTATATACACTGGAATACTACTCAGTCATAAGAAAAGATAAAACACTGCCATTTGCAACAACATGAATGAATCTTCAAAATATCATACTGAGTGAAATAAGTTGAATAGAAAAAGTTGAGAAACATACGATTTCATTCATATGTGGGATATAAAACTGAAAACAACAAATGAACGAAACAAACAAAGACTCATTGACACAGACAACTGTATAGTGGTCACCAGAGAGAAAGGGGAGTGGGGAGAGATAGAAAAAGGTAAAAGGTGTCAAATAGATGGTGATGGAAGGAAATTTGACTTTGGGTGGTGAACACACAACGCAATATACAGACGATGCACATAGAGTTGTATACTTGAAACCTATATAATTTTATTAACCAATTCACCCCAATACATTTAATAAAACTGAAAAAATATGCTAATGCTTATGAAAAAGCAAATCTGAGATTACTGGGAAGTAGCTATGCATGGCACTAAGGATGAATATGAAAACTCCTAAAATTGAGGAAGAGAAAGGCTTTCTTCCCCTTCTCTAGCAAACATGAGAATGAAGAAGATTTGAATATTAAATGAAGAAAATCCTCTGTGTAGCCAAAAGCATTAAATAAGGATCCCATGTGCCTCTTTTTGTTTTCCAGCAAAAGTAAAACTTTCTGACCCACAATTATTTTTTTTTAGTCAAGAGCTGAAAATGTTCAGTAAAGTACAAAGGTTCCATTCTAGAAAAAAAAAAGAAAGAAAGAAACTAGAGTCCAAATAAATAATATAATATGGAATAGAAGTGGGTGCATGTGAAAATAAAATGCAATTTCATTACTGGATAAAAATTATATACTTCAGCATCAAGATGACAATTATGGCTGTTTTGCAGCCATAATTATTAGTCGTGTAAGAGCGGTGGCAGATTTATTCAGCATGCTTCTGTGTGTCTGTGTGTGTGTGTGAGACAGAGAGAGTGAGAGAGAGAGAGAGAGAGAGAGAGAGAAAGAGGCTATCAGAAGCTTATTATACTTTTTAACATGCATATTATACATATCTAGATCCTCTCCTATGTATATATTTAATATAAATCTATGTTTTATGTATTTATAAAATATTACCTATACATGCATATATATATTTAAATATTATTACCCTGGAATAAAATATTGATTCTATTTTCATATAAGACAATATCAAATCTATAAAACTTGAGAAAACAATTGGGTTATTTGACATTGATAAAAATGGATATTCTTTAGTTAAAAGTCTTAGTTCTCATTTTGTTCCTATGAATAATACTTATTTAATAACAGATTTGGCCAGAAATCATTGTGATAATACACAGAAGTCATAACCAGGCTTCTATGGAAGAAGGAATAATTACATACTTAAAATTGGTAATATTTCAAGGCTTTTTATATCTCACATCAATAAATAGAATTTGATTAAATGAAATCTTCAGACCAAAGTATAATAATACTTTTGCTTCTCAAAATACAAAGTCTAAATATCTATGAATTTGAACTTATATATACTGATTTTTAAACCAGTCATTTGCTTATTCTCTTATATACACATCATATGTGTATATAAATATACCTATAAATACATTCAGGCAAATTTTATTCTAAAAAATGGCTTAATCCATCTTTAAATTCATCTAGTTTGCATGACTACTGCATTAATAGGACTTTAGAACCACAACACTCTTGTCCCTACAGGCTTTTGTTTATTTGTTTCACATTTAAACTTACATTGAACTTGAAGAAAATGATATTTTCATTAGTTTAGGATTAAAAAAGAGACATATCTTGTAGATCTACTTCTTTAACAGACAGTTATCTAATGGAGGCCTCTTGTAGTTTTTGTTTTCTGTTTGGTTTTTGTATGTGTTTAATGCTTGGTTTTACTCCTTTGGATTTTGAAATGACATGAGGCTAAATTTGTTCTAAGTGATACTTCTAAATAAATCTGCTTGGATTTAACAAAAATATTGCACTGATAGATACCTTTATTCAACCAATTTCCTATTATCGTGTTTAATTACCCTAGTAAAAAGAAAAATATCTCATGGCATTCAATACCTTTAAAATCAAATTTGAACAATATGTGCTTTTTAACTACTGTTACAGATTATTTTATTCATTCATTAAACATTTAAGCAGTAACTTAAAAGATTCTCAAGGCAATTCTGAGGAAAAAATTAAGATCAGAAGCAATTAGAGGTGCCACTCATGCAAAACATTTGTTCTTACTGTTTTCCATTTTGACTTTCTAAAAGGATACTACGAATGACTCTCTCTCACTGTTTGTTTGTTTGTTTGTTTGTTTAGCTTGCTTACCCCTATTGAAACAAGAATGCTTGTCAAACACTTCACAGAATACAGGTTTTTGGATATTTTCATTATTTCTCAAGAAGTACAAATCACTTGCTACCAGCTTCAGAGGGGACATCTCCAAATCCTGGTAATACTATATAAACAAACTAACCAAATAGTCCACTATAAATGGAAATACTTATATGTCCCTATTTGGGGGAAAAATGTTAAAGATCATTTTCCATATTGAATTTTGATAGATAAAATCATTTCTCAATTGAAATATTAACAATAATGAAATTTGACAAATGAATGCACAGATATGCAAATGTTGGCTTGCATGGAGGTATACGTGAAGTGTTTTCTTATTTTATAATTGAAGTGAATAATTTTAAAAATTGAGTATTTAGAATAAAATACATTATTTTTTATTGCTAAATTTATTGGGGTAACATTGGTTAGCCAAAATTACATAGGTTCCAGGTGTGCAATTCTACAGGGCACCATCTGTGTTGCATTATGTGTTCATCACCCAGAGTCAGTTTTCTTCCCATCACCATATATTTGATTCCCCCTCCCTCCTCTTCCACTTCCCTTCCCCTTTACCCTCAGGTAACCACTCAATTATTGACTGTGTCCATGAGTTTTTGCTTCTTTGTTGCATTCAGTTTTATATTCCACATATGAATGAAGTCATATGGTTTTTGGTTTTTTCTGTCTGCCTTACTTCGTTTAGCATGATGCTCTCCAGGTCTATCCATGTTGTTGTAAATGGCAGTATTTCATCTTTTCTTATAGCTGAGTAATATTCCACTGTATATATGTACCCCAGCTTCTTTATCCAGTCATCTACCAAAGGACCCTTTGATTGTTTCCATGACTTGGCCAACGTGAACAGCAGTGCAGTGAACACTGGGAACATAACTCTTTGAGGACTAAGGTTTTTAAATTTGAGGGGTAGATTCCCAGAAGGAGGATTGCTGGATGATATGGTTACTCCATTCCCAATTTTCTGAGGAACCTCCACACTGTCTTCCACAGCAGTTGTACCAGTTTGCACTCCCACCAGCAGTGTACCAGAGTTCCTTTTTCTCCACACCCTCTCCAGCACGTGTTATTCCTTGTCTTGTTGATAACAGCCATTCTCACAGGTGTGAGGTGGTATCTCATTGTGGTTTTGATTTTCATTTCCCTGATAGCTAATGAGGATGAGCATTTTTTCATATGTCTGCTGGCCATTTGTGTTTCTTCATGGGCGAAGTGTCTGTTCAGGTCCTCTGTCCACTTTTTAAATGGAATGTTTATTTTTTTGTTGTTGAGTTGTATGAGTTCTTTATGTATTTTAGATATTAGTCCGTTATCAGATGCATCTATTTATTAGTAGATTATCCAGTTCTTCTTGGTTCGGTCTAAGTAGACTATATGTTTCTAGAAACCTGTCCATTTCTTCTGGGTTGTTAAATTTGGTGGCATAAAGCACTTCATAATATTTTCTTATGATCCTTCATGGATCCATTTCTGTGGTATCAATTGTAATTTCTCTCCTTTCATTTCTAATTTTGGTTATTTGTGTCTTTTCTTTTTGTCCTTTGATTAGCCTAGCCAGTGGTTTGTCAATTTTATTGATTTTTTTTTCAAAGAACCAGCTCATTGTTGAACTAATTTTACCTAGTGTCTTTCTGTTCTCAATTTCATTTAGTTCTGCTCCAGTTTTTATTATTTCTTTACTTCTGCTGATTTTGGTATTTTTCTGTTTTTTTCTAGTTCTTTAAGATGGGATCTTAGGATGTTTCCTTGTGATTTTTCTTCTTTCTTAAGATAGGCCTGTAATGATATAAACTTCCCTCTTATTACTGCTTTCGCTGTGTCCAAATAATTTTGATACTTTGTATTTTCATTGTTATTAGTTTCTATGTATTTTTTTTTCCTGTCCTCTCTCTTTATTTATTCATTTTTTTGTGTGTTTACATATTTTTTTTATTGGGGTGACATCTGTTAGCAAGGATTACATAGGTTTCAGGCATACAGTTCTACAGTGCATTGTCAGCTTGTTGTATAATAAGTTCACCACCTAATGTGACTTCTCTTTCCATCACCTTATATTTAGCTTCCCCCCCTCCTCACCCAGCCCCTCCCCTTTCTCCCCTCCCTAACCCACTCATCCCCAAATAAACATTAAACTATCTATGTATTTTTTAATCTCTTTTTTAATTTCTTATTTGATCCAGTCATTTTTAAATAACATGCTATTTAATCTCTATGTATATGTGATTTTTTTTCTGCTTTCTTTTTGTAGTTGATCTCCAATTTTAAAGCTTTGTGGTCTGAGAATACACTTGGTATAATTTCAATCTCCTTGAATTTGCTGAAGCTAGTTTTGTGTCCCTGCATGTGGTCTATCCTTGAGAATGTTCCATGTGCACTAGAAAAGAAGGTATAGTCTTGTGTTGTCAGATGAAGTGTCCTGTAAACATCAATTATGTTCAATTATGATAATGTATCATGTAAAGCTGATATTTCCTTGTTTATTTCCTGTTTGGATGATCTGTCCATGACTGTTAAGGGGGTGGTTAGGTCCTATACTATAATTATGTTTTAGTCAGTTTCTCCTTTTAGATCTGTTAGTGGTTGCTTTGTAAATTTTGCTGCTTCCTGATTGGGGGCATATATATTAATGAATGTCATGTCTTCTTGTTGTTGTATTGTCCCTTTTATCACTATGAAATGTCCATCTCTCTGGATATCTTTTTTATCCTGAAGTCTGTTTCATCAGATATCAGTTTGGCAACTCCTGCCAGTACTTTCTTAAATAATGACATTAACTTTTAAAAATTTTTCATTTTCTATCGAGATCAAATTAATGACAGGTTGAATTAATTTATTAAAGAATCATCCAAAACATATTTTTTTCATTAAGTAATTGTTTTACAAATGAAATGAAAAATTGGAGGAATCTTAACATGCCTACTTCCTACTCTTTATTTTAGAAACAAAATCTAGTCTGCAGAGGATAAGTTACTTGATGTACCAGTGAAGATTTATGTTGTAAGGAATGTAGGCAAGCGAAAAGTCAGAAACAGAAAAATAACTGTTGAAAGAACATCAGGATGCTCACAGAGCTGTTAGGAAGGCCAACAAATCAGCCCTGTAAAATAACAGACATGTAGTCAGATAGGCAGGTAGGTAGTCAGTTAAATGAAGGAACATAAAAAGTCTGCTCAGGACACTTCTGCTACCTTCACTGTTATTAAATCAATGTCCCTGCAACCATGATACTTACTGCTGCACCCACACCGAATAGTTTCTGAACTCCCCCTGGCATTTCTGTTATACCTTCAAGTTTAAGAACCTCAGGTCAGGATACCCTAATTGCTAAGCCTATGTCATGCTTTTGTCTCATGGTTACTTGAAGGAAGATGAAATACAAGCCATGATGACTTTTGTAGTGAAAAACAGAGCGCTCATCCCAACAGGATTAACTCAAGTAGAAACAGCCACCCTTCTCCTCCCAAAGGAGTTGTTCAGATATTGGTTCCCCAAAATAATAACAAATGCACACTACAGACTTTCCAACATACAGATCCATCCTTCTTTCTTATTTAAATTTCCAAAACCAATAGACCATGCTCAGTTATTCCAGACAGTAACAAGTCACAGTCTCTAGGTGATGCCATAACATTCAATATTTTATATTAGTATTCTAAAATGTATCACCATTATACATCTCACCTATGGTAGGAAAAAAGAACAGAGAAGGAAAGCCAGATATTTAACAACTGAAGGTACTACTCAATCTATACTGCTTTAATACAAAGGATGCTTAGAGTTAAATACAGAAAATGCTCTCTGTCTATTTCAGGATGCATGGCAAGCAGATCTTTAGTTTGGGCATGATGTCCAAATTCAATAATACCTAAAATATGCTGGATTTCTTTTTATTTATTATTGTAGTTTGTGGAAATGATTTCAGATACAGCCACCTGCTTTCTATGCAACAGGAAAACCAGTATTCCGTAACTCAGTGAGCCACTGTGGGATCCTATCATTTGTTGAGACTATTTATAAACCACACAATCAGCTGCTGGTGAAAGGAATGCAGGATATATTTTGAGATCACTGCAGTTCTACCATGAAGCAGACTTAGAAAACAATTCAAGTTATAATCAGACCCTTCTACACCTGCACCCTAACAGAGTGAATTGGTCTTCTTGGTCCACAGGGGGTAGTGTTCATTCAGAGTTAGTTCAACCAAGTCCCTTAAGAAATGGTGCACTAAAACAAAACGACAACAACAAAAGAACAAGCTCACAGATACAGAGAATAGACTGGTGGTTGCCAGGGGCAGGATGGAATGGGGGATGGGGAAGAAATGGGTGAACGGAGTCAAAACACTTTTAAAAAGCAAGAAAAAATTAATACAGCAACTTCATTAATTTTGTATTACCAAATCAAAGAACTTCAATAGAAACAACTGTTACATGTTTTTATATATTAAAGACTTCACTAATGTTAAGGAAGATACTAAAAAGAATTTTCAGTGCTAAAAGCAAGACAAATTTGTGGAAAATATTCAGGTTGAATACAATGTAAGATTTGGGCTTTTTAACAAACAATTCAAAAAAAAAAAGACCATAGGTTCTATAGTGGAAGACTAGGGGAAACTGGCAAAGTACTTGTGATGTTACAGGGTCCTTCTTTAGGATTTGGGTTCCTCATAAGCAGATCCAATGACAAGGAACAATGTACAAGTGATTTATTAAGGAAGTAGTCTCAGGAGAAACTATTAAAGAACTGAAAGAAGTGGGGGAGGAAAGAAGAAGAAATTGAACATATGTGCAACTTTTAGGTAGCTCTAGCTTATTTCAAAAGGAAATCTTTGGATTCTAAATCACAACTCAAAATGTTTTGACTAGATACAATGGAGCTGGGGTTTTATGTTCTCCCTCAAACATTAGTCATTGTCTCAGGGTTGTCTGAGGGGACATAAACACTCAGGCACCTCCAGTTCTCCATTTATGTGTACACAACAGTTTTAATAACCCAAAGGCAGTTTTGCACCAAATTGAAGAGGATGTAGACAGACACAAAAAATGAGCACCAATGGAATCCAGTGGGATCATTTAGAGGGTCTACAAGAGACATTCAATGTTACCTCAATTAAAGGTCACGGGAACTGCAAAGAATTAAGAGAGGAAACAGCAACTCCAGTACATTCACAAGAGCTGGGGTTTTGAGTTTAGACAAATAAAACAGGACTTCAGTGAGCTGTCCATCAATTTTGGCTCTAAGGATCCTATAATGATTTAACCACTGCCAAAGGCCACTGTATTCCTGATTATTCACAATAACACCACTAACCACATTTATGTAAGCATGCCACTTTGCTTATTTCGGGGCTCTCTTTCATATACCCAAGAAATCTGTCATTTCTATGAAAATTAAGAGCCATTTCAACTTTAGAATTTGTAACCAATAATCCAAAACTAAATAAAATAGCCACCAAAGCATTTTTCAAAGATTAATGTCTCTGTCACCAATATAATTCTTAAAGTCTTTATAAAGGGAATATATTCTTGGCTGTCATGGGAAGAGGGCACAAATATTGTGCGTAGGTAGACCACACACAGTACTACAGCATTCACATCATCTGAAATATTTGAAGTCATGAATTAATGGCACCTCAACTTTAGTGTAGGTGATAATTGAATTTAGGTCTCCAAATAGTGCCTATGTCATAGTTGGCAGAGGGCAGAGTATAGTGAATACCCTGTTTGCCTAAAGCTCATTCAAATCGTTTTCCTTCCTAAAGGAACCAAAATTTTGTTCAGTTAGCCCTTTCTGACACACTCAGGAGAAACTGGGTCTAATTGGTTCAGGAATATTCAGATGACTTAATATGGCCATTAAGTAGGCTGACCAGATGTATGATTTTAAACAGGACAGCAAACAATGGTACTGTTCCATTTCAAATGGTACGTATGGTCAGCCTAGTCTCACCGGGCTAAATTCAAAGTGCCAGTAGGCTGACCACACGTACCATATGAAATGGGACAGTACCATTGTTTGCTGTCCCATTTCAAATGGTACATCTGGTCAGCCTACTATTAAGACACAGGGGGACGTCTGCTTGTGAGCTCGTGGAAATGTGTAGTGACTCCTAAGAGAGCAGACAAACCATCTCATTTCCTCTGGGCATTTTTATTGAGATATGTTGCCTAGATTTCTGCAGTTACCAATCTCAAAAGGTAACCAACTTGGTGGAATGAAGATAAAGAGTTGGAAAGAGATTATGTCCCTAATGGCATCACTGAGCTATCTGAATGCCTAGCCCTGAACCCCTCTTATACCTCTGAACTTGGTGATATATGATATATTGTATTTACTTTTTAATTCAATTTGAGGTGGAGGTTTTGCCAATTGTGGATGAAAGCATATTAACTGACTGACTGGGAGATGAAATATCTTGTCTCATTGGCTTTCATAAGTGGAAGCAGATCTCTGCCTCTCAAGACATGTTTAGTCATAGGATACATGTATGAAAAACTAAGACCTTAAGCCCCTGTTGTGTTGCACAAATGTCTTCTTCTTCTTTTTTTTTTCCTGGGCACACTGAGTCTCTCAGAGCACAACAAGAGAGCCTTAACAAGTTCCCCTTTTTGAGTCTGTTCCTACTCAAGATATGCGTGACAGCCGCTGTGTGGTTCTTGATTCAACATTGATCACAGGCAAGGGGATAATTATGAAGTTGGATATATAGGCAAAAATGGCTTTAAAAGTTAATGTGGTGAATTTATTCTAAGTTACATTAGAACTTTTAATGAACTACTTACTAATCAGCAAACAGTATTATCAAGGCCATGCTGTCATTTGACATCCAGAATACCACAAATGAGCTCCCATTGGAAGAAAGGATGTGACTAAGACATTGCATAATTTCATTTCTTCAACAGGCCCACTTGATATCAAGGGACATACTTATCTGGTGAATGTGGAAAGATAAGAGGAAAAAAGATAAGTGTACAACAATAATTATATAGAATTGTTGGGAAAAGCAAAGACAAGAAATTTATAAATTAGTAACAATTAAGTGTCCAAATGCATTATACATTAGCAGAATATATCTAGCTTTATGAATCTGGAATGTATAGGATTTTGAAGAAAAGAATTTCTTAATTAAAATAAACTTTGAATAAATTTCAATACTAGTAATAAAGACTTACTGGAAGAAAAAGCAAGATGTAACAATAAGCTGTCTTTAATTTCGAGGAACTGTCCACAAACTATTTATTTAGTGTCATCGATGATCAGAAAGAACCAGCAAATACTACCTAGAAACATTTATATATGTTTTGAGTCAAATGTGGGGAAATGGTGCCAATGCAAAAGAGCATTTAGGACTTGCAACAGATTTGTGACTAGACAAATGCAAAATAATACCTTAAGAGAAAATAATTGGTTTTATTCTTATTGATGGGAGAAAGAAACTGAGGTTGGGCAAGCATTGAAAGAGACCCTCATGTGAAACCAGGCAAAATATTAAAAGGACCACTGGGAAATGTATTTAAAAAGTCCATTCTAATAGGGGTATCTCTTTCTAAACTAGAAATATGAGGGCTGTCTGGAAAAAATTCAGCCATAAATGCCTCTATTTTTTATATCACATGGCTAGAGACCTTCCAGGCAGCCCTTATATAGTAATGAATTTAGCACTCCTGGTTTTAAAGAACTTTTAGTGCACTCTATTATATTCAGAGCCAAAGCTCATTTAGCAAATTAAATCTTAGGAAAGATAAAAACAAGAAAACAAAATTAATAAACACAATATAACCCCAAAGTGGTTATGCATGTATACCTACAACAGTGCATACAAATAATTTTTTTAAAAATTGTTCAAATAGCCCAAAATAATTAACCATAGCCATAACAGTTGTATTAGTAGTGCCAACTGTGAAAATTATTGAGAAGAATTTACATATTTTAGTAGAAATCTACATTTATATTGTAAATGAAAAGTCACCAGATACTTTTTAATTATTTTCACATTTTATTTCTACAGTTAGTACATTTTAAGATTTCCTTTTCAAAATCTAAGTCTATACAATAATGCTCCACCAAAGATAAACTATCAGACCCAATATAACTCATTAGATGTATTCATGTCTAAAATAGGGATATAGTGGCCATTGCGACTGGACAGGCTTAGCCCATAAGCCAGGACAATCATGACAAGTTTTGGAAACACCTTTCCATTCACTCGTTCTACCAATAAGTGTATATTGACATTTCTATACAACTAGACAGCTAACCAAGATAACACCTTATCATTCCTTTTTGATAATCAAATTCTGTACTTATGCCCACTATGCCATTCTTTCAGAGGGCATTCTTTCTTTTTCTAGACATAATATATTGGCATTAAAACTCAGAAACATGTTTAGACACGCCAAGACAGCATGACTGTGTTTATACATTAAGCTTCTGGCCTGAACACTTCTCAACATGATTTTATAAACTAATCTCATCCATTACGCTTGAAGTGTCAGACTGATTGCTGTGACCAGTATTGACCTCAATAAGGGGCTTTACAGATTTTCCATGCTGGATATAGTCTCTCATGAGCTCTTATTTCAGCCACTAAGGCAAGCAGGTCCCAGAGACTCACTAATATTATAACTGCACGTCTCCTTTCCCACAGTGAATTTAGTAGCCCAAAGTTTGCCCACAACTTTCACTCTTGTTTACCTACTTCATTCTACATTCTGCTTTTTTTCCACTTCTTTCAAAATGTGGTAACCACTAAATTGGGAAAATTCCAAGGACGCTCAGAATCTTCACCAAACATGTGTAGAAAGGGTGAGACATTTGCAGGTCTTAAACTTTCAAAGAAAATCGTGTTATAAAAAATAGTTGATGACCAAAACTTCTATCTAGGTAGACCAATATAGCAAAGTTATCAGCTCCGTGAGGGCAGGGATGATGTGTGTTTTAGGACTGCTGCTGTATCTCTGCATATAAAATGCATGGCACAGAGGTGCTGATAAATATTTGTTTTATGAACAGGTGGATAAATAAATCTCCAGGTTTGTCTGCCATTGACTTGATTTCTGTCTCAATTTGATCTGTTGGACTCATGCAGTATGAACCTACCTTTACTTCTGAACTTCTAGGAATGATCAGCAGAAGCTGTGTCTTCTATGTATCTCTGTATTTAATTACCCTTAGATGAATTTGACGTGTGTCTTTTCCTCAAGAGATTTTCATACTACTGTGCACATTAGTAGACACTAAAAATATGCTTGTTGGTAAATCTGAATGAACAATAATATTCCTGACTGGCTGAGAGCTGTTAGGCTGTAAAGATACTCTCTAGACTCTGAGTTCTGTTGGTTTCTTCTTTTTTTTTTCCTATTCCTTTCCTCAATCCATTGGAGGTGATCAATAAATATTGTTTGATTAAAAGTAATCTCAAGTTGTTTAATATATTCTACTTTTAGAAAAATTTGCTCTTGTTACCTAAATTCACATAGATATGTAGTTTGCTTTCTAACAGCATTCCCTGATTTTATAAACATCTCCTGATTCTATACCATTAAGGCAATTAAGATAGTTATAATTTTTCTTGCTTCTTATTAACTTTATGAAAACTATTTTCCTCCAACCCAGTAACTCAACATGATGCTTTTTCATATTGAAAGTAAATATGAACCAATGTGATATATATGTTTCATATCTTTCATGTTGAAGGTTCTAACCTAATCTGCCATCACTCTAGGCAACGGAGTTTGAAATAAATTATATGCCAAAGATAAACAGCACTATATTAAATAAATAGATGAAAAGAATTATATGAGCTCATATGCAATATGTATAAAAACAGGTTAACTATCACCTCAAAGAGAATAGAAAATATAAAAATAAATCCTCAAAATCATAGTGCAATCTCAATGTCACACATAAACATGCAGACATAACAATGACTTTTTAAACTATAGCAGCATATATTATGCATTGAAGAGGGAACACAATGTAATATATTTTGATGAGAGGGCAGTAGAATTTCAATACTTTGCTCTATCATTGTTCTGAAATGGC
Source organism: Lyroderma lyra (assembly GCA_004026885.1). Taxonomy (NCBI): domain Eukaryota; kingdom Metazoa; phylum Chordata; class Mammalia; order Chiroptera; family Megadermatidae; genus Lyroderma; species Lyroderma lyra. The sequence continues at coordinate 23,721 of PVJL010010434.1, read as the reverse complement.
AATACAATAAAACAATTCAATCTCTTTTTGGTAAGCTAATTCCATGAAAAGTGTAAGTAACACTTCATAGATTTTGCAGAATAGGTTCAGATCATCAAAAATTTTAGTTTGTCAAAGAACAGTGTTTTTAAATTGGTTGCTTGTCATTCATTATAACTTTGCTATCATGTATTCCATGTGTGTATGTATACAATTTGTTTTCTCACTGGCAATAGGTACATTTATTCATATTTGTATTTTTAAACGCATTCTTTTCTCAGCTTTGGAGGTTTTTATGTAATTAAGTTATGGCATGCCAGATTTGATAAAAATTTTCCAGTGAAAATACTATAAATGCTCATAAAAACATATTTCGTCTCTTTTCATTGTCTAGTCAATGTTTTTATTCACTAAACCAATATCACTATCCATATTTGGGAGCTTTATGCCTTTTCTACTTTTAAGAAGCAGAGGTGATTTGCATAAAATATTAAATAGCCATACTTTCTGATCATTTCCTTGTATCAAGTATTATGCTAAATATTTTATACACCCTTTTCAATGATCCAAATAGTAGGTGACATGATTCTATTGTCTCAAGTAAGTAAACTGAGATCACAGAGCTATTAGTTGACAGCGTCCAGAATCAAATTTATCTTGTCCTGACTCCTCTGTAGGAGCTGCTTTTCAATTCAAATTATGACCTCTGACCAAAGAGAGTTGTTGTCAACCCTCTCCTATTCCACCATTTGACTATTTGAGTCAAATGCAAGTAGACATGCTCCTAAAAATCCTCTCCCTTCAAAATGATTGAACTTAAGAGAGGGAAAAGGAGAGGTGAGGAAGGAGAGGGAGGGAGGGAAGGAAGAGAGAGAGAGTGAGAGGATATCGTTATAAACAACTAAAATATTCAGGATGACAACCGTAGGGAGTGAATTGTTACATTTATGTTTCTGCGGTTCTTCCCAGAAAGAATACCACTTTCAGATGAGCAGCCCTCTGAAATCATCACCGCCACAATGCCAGATTATAATCCAAATTTTTTTAAATGTTTTCAAACACCTCCACTAGAATGCAGGCACTTGGGGGTTCAGTTTTGTAACTGTTTCCTACACCATTTTTGTTGCACAGTTGTCTCGGGAGATAACTAACAGAAAGAAGGCGGAAGTTACAAGGTCAAAATTCTCGCCTCCACAAACCACCAATTGATTAAATGTCCACTGCTGTATACATTTCTATTCTAGGGAATGAAAAGAAGGAAGGTCATCGAGAGCACTCAGAGCACTCACACTAATATTCAGAATGGGGATGGCGGTGAGTGGGGAGCACCCCCCAAAAACAAAGGTAAACAGAGCTCTTATAATAAAATTTCTCCTCACAGTCTTTGCTAATGCATTACTAACTATGATGTACAGGGGAAAGTTTACTAGTTTGTGACCAAAACTTCTTTAAAAAGGGAAGTGACTTGTAATAAAAATATTAGTCATTACTGAGGAACCGTATGGTTAGTTTATTGCTCCACCAACTAGGATGCTGTCACTACCACCATTTTTTTATGTTAAGTAGCTGGTCAAATTCCTACTTTATATAGGCTGGCCAGATGTACCATTTGAAACGGAACAGAAAACAACAGTACTGTCCCATTTCAAACGGTATGTCTGTTCAGTCTACTGACACCCTGAATTTAGCCCAGTGAGACTAGGCTGACCAGACATACCGTTTGAAACGGGACAGTGCCATTGTTTTCTGTTCTGTTTCAAATGGTACGTCTGGTCAGCCTAACTTTGTATTTTATTTTTTTGTCATCTGGAGAATGGGGAAAAGTTGCTGCCTACTCGTACACTCATTAATAAACACAAGGGAGTTAAATACATTTCAGGTGTAGTTTATTTTCTACACCTGAAGGTTGTAATCCCTCTCTGAAACCTAAAACCATTCTGAGAGTACCTTTCCATGGCAACCTCTTGGCTTCTCACATCATTTCAATTTGTTCTTGGCTCCACTTTACAGAGTTTGTTTCCTCCGCAGTCCTATCACTAAGACTTAATAGTGGAAACCCAAATTGATAGATAGAAACAGAGCAACATCTGACAATGAGGCCACAGCTACTCTGAACGTCTCATTAGCTCCTCTAATTGCAAGAAAGCCTCGCATGGGTGTACCTTTGGGATGAATGAACACACTAGGACGCAGAGAAAACTTTGCAGAGCGGAATCAGAAATTCACTAAAACCTGAGATCATTTAACCCCCGGCAGAGTTTGAAAGTTAACCATTCATCACTTTCAATGGAATGTAAAGACTGTCTGGCTTCCTTTATTCACTGAAGTCGGGGAAATTACAGCAGAAATCCATAGAGCACTTGTCTCTGCTCATAAACATCAAGTCAATGGGAGTCCTTGCAACCTAGAGGGGTTGCTCCGTCACAACTTTCTCAGTAAATAGCTTTCTCAAGGGGCATGATCAGAGAATGGGTAAGAAAATATGTAGTCAGAAGTGAGGTAGTTTCATTAAAGGATTCAGGACTATCTGGAGTTTTCCCCTCATGGCTGTGTGATGTATCGCTAAGCAGCAAACGAGGTAAACTTAGGCAGGCCATGAACCTGTTTTTGAAAGTAGTACAGAGGTATCAGGCAAGCTTGTCTGACCTGTGGCCCGCAGGCCACATGCAGCCCAGGACGGCTTTGAATGTGGCCCAGCACACATTTGTAAACTGTCTTAAAACATTATGAGATTTTTTGCGACCTTTGTTTTAGCTCATCAGCTATCATTAGTGTGAATGTATTTTATGTGTGGCCCAAGACAATTCTTCTTCTTCCAGTGTGGCCCAGGGAAGGCAAAAGATTGGACACCCCTGGTATAAGGGGATGGAAATTTGAGGGTGGATACTCTTATCTAAAATTTTAAAAATCATCATTAGATAGAAATGAAGAATGGAAAAACCAGCATACAATCCTAGGGAGGACTTTAGTGTAACTCATTTGGAAATTCACATACGAAATACACTGCAATTGACAACACTCTATCAGTCCATAAAGGAAGGCTGACAAAGTTCATCTCCCACTCATATCTGGAAAGCCTTGTAATTTCTTACTATTTATAAGTGAGAAAATGTGTCAGAAATGAACTGGGCCAACATGGTATCTGCTCTATAGGCCCGATGGTTTTATTTGTCTGGGTTTCTGCAGAAAAGTACTCAATCTCCTGTGTACACCAAGACTACATTTTCCTAATTTGATGTAGAAAGAATTCAATTTGTGACTCCCTCACCAAACTAAATCTCATCATTCTTACATGGTCCCAAATGTATAATATTTTCAATTCTCAAATATATTCATGCAATGTGCACTTTACACAAAACCATGAGATCAAGCCCTTTATCTCCCCAAACAAAAATGTCCTTTAATACTTTGTTCACTGTCACTCATATATCACAAAAAACAAACATGTACACAACACAAAATAAAAGGTAATAAATGGCCACATGCTGCCAGTGTTTTATGAGATAGACCCCCATTGGACATTTGACATTTCATCTCACCTTTACTATTTGTTAGAACCAAGAATCAATATTTATGTTATGTTAGATGATGTTCAACAAATCTTGATGGACTCACTTTTACAAAAAGGCTTCTTGAAATGGTTACCCACCAGCCTGAATATAATTATTTACTCTCTGGTTTTTAGATGTTCATAAACCATAAGTTTAACATTTAAGATTGCAACATATCCTTCATCAGTTTTCCTTTTCATGTGGATTAAATGAAGGCATTTAATAAAATTTACCTTGTCCTCTCACACTGGTGAATTTTAATTAGAACAAATATTGCATTGTTGTTTCCTATAATGAATTTTCTGCAATTGCTATTTGCTTCTATAGCCACAGTCAAAAACATCTCAAGTTCGATATCTAGTATCATTTTCTCAAAATATATCATTGCCCAATTATGTATAAAACATTAGTTATGGTGGTCTTTTTCACTGTTAAACTTAAATAATGTTACTCAAAAAGCCTATGTAAATGTGTATATCTATATATTAAATCTTTTTTTATCTATACATATAGATGCATAGACATAGGTATAACATAACTATAGTTAATGAAATCACCTCTCAGGGAACTATCTATGTCTCAAACAAATAGGAATCTTATTTTCTCAGGGAACAAGAAGCTTGGAGAAATGAAATTCAGAAATGATATAGTTGTTTAAGGAAGATATCAAGTCTACAACATTTTTCTAGCTTCCTTTCCCATATGCTTATAATATGACCTTTAAGTCATGGTTGCAAGATGGCTACTCCACTCACAAGCATCAAGCCTTTGCTCAGGGCAGGAAGATGAAAAAGGGCACAGGAAAAACAGGTTTAAGGGATGCTGAGTCTGCCCTCTTTCACTAGAAAAGTTAGAGATTTCTTGGAAGCCCAACACACTTGATTTCTCTTTGTGCCACATTGACAAGAACTTGGATCACTTGGCCACTCTAGTCTCAAAAGACATGTGAGGAGGAGAGTATTTTTCACTAGATGCATTAATATCCCACAGAGAATTATAGATAGCAAAAGAGGAGAACCGAATATTGGGTAGGCAATTTAAAACGCCTGTGGGATGGATATGAACCTCAGAGATAGATGCCTAGGGACATATCTACATTTGTCAAGAGATACCTCAATTTTGACTAAATACATTTAAGATTCTGTGCATTTTCTCTTTGCAACAATAAGCTATATAATCTGCAATACACTCTGCTAGGCACTAGATAAACTGTGTAAGATATATTTTCTTCTGCCTTGAAGGACTGTACACGCTAGTGATAGGGATGGCTATGTAAAATGATTTAATATTAACCAGAATTTAATGTATTTGCATACATACATATGTGTGTATATATATACAGAGAGACTGAGAGGTAGAGAGAGAAAGATATAGATAGATCTCAAATTTGATCAATGGGAATTAATGGTCTTAGATGCCTTAGAAGGAGCTGGTGGGTTGCACCTCACTCTCTGACCTAGCCTGCATGCATCCTTTATTAAAGTTGCAAGCTGTGGTCAGCGAAATGGACTTCCTTATACATATAAAGGAAAAGTCTGGAGGACCAAAGAATTTCTGAATTTCTCTCCCCAATTTTCCACTTTGTTTTCTTGATTTCTACTTTTCCATTATCTTTCCCCTTGCCATTTTGAATCCCCGTCCTATATTCTTGACTTGACAATGGCTACTTTTACAGCTTCTATGTTTTGACTGTATGATAGGCCTTCTGATTTATTTCTTCCATTCTTGCCTGATGCTAGTAATGAAGAAATGACTGTGGTGGCCAATCTCTCCATCTCCTTGGCTATAACTTCTTTTATGGGTGACTTGGCCTACTCAAGGTTCTATTTGGGCCATAGACAGAGAAGCTAATTGATTAATAGAAAAAATTTAAAGGTAAAGTATCAATGGACCCCCTAAAAAGTGAGTTAGTGCTCAATATATTATAAAAACAATTCATTAATAACGCCAATTGATTCTGGCCTCCTCAGTAACTTTACCTCAGATCCTATGGTTTTATCTCACTCATTTTGGCTTCTTGGATATATTGGGCACTGATGATCTTACCTTCTGAAAGTCCAGCCTTTATTATTAATAACCTCCATAACCATTAGATTCTTCTGAATATCTAACTATCTCTCCATCCGTAGATTTTTATTGATGTCTTCCTCCTTGCATTCAGGTACAGGATGCCACAAGACTGTTTTTCAGTCTTTCATTTTTGTCAGGAGATTCTGCACCGGCTATTCCATTCACTTCCAGGCAGCTCAGAAATGAAGTGCCTGCCCGAGTGGCTTTCAGTTGTGTATGTGTCTATTTCTTTCAGACATCCAGGTACTTACTTGCAACTAGTGGTCTATGGAAACTCTAGAGTTAACAGGGGTCTGGGGCATTTTAAATCCCAAATCTCTGGTTCCTAAAGCAACCCCTGTGCAAAGGGCATTGAATTAAATAACAGAAAACTCCCATTTGTTTAAAGTGCTCTCTGGGGAGTCAATTACATTACAGCTTGGAAATGTGATCTGGCAGGTAATTGCTAAGCAACAAGGCCTGGAATCATCTATGGATGAGACCAACTTTCATTAAACTTTATTAACAACTCCTTAGAGTATGGAGTGTATTTATCTTGATTGGATTCTAGTTAAAAATAGTAACAACAGTTTAGATTGGGTTACCTGTACTACTTTCATACTTTGAAATAGTATTTTTTAAGGTATTTATTTCTTCATTCATTCATTCAATCGTTGTCTTGACCCAAAATATTTAGATATTGTGAACTGTAACTGTGTAAGACAAATGCAGGAAATTATAGGTTAATAGGGACCAATATAAATTGGACCATTTGATCTCTATAATATTATCACTCAATTAAAGCTCTGAAATAGATTAATTTCTCACAAAAATCTTTTCTACATATGTAAATATATGTCTCAGAAAGTTGAGTTTCTTGTTTTCTTATTTGCCTCACAATGTATTTTAGATGAATAATTAAGAAAAAATGGTTTTAGGTTATATGTAGTAAATTTTATTCACATTAATATTATGTCAAAACTTTGTTGAGGGTATGGGGGAGGAGGGTGGGAGAGGAGGGAGGGGGAGTCAAATATATGGTGATGGAATGAGAACTGACCCTGGGTGATGAACACACAACACAACACATAGATAATGTATTATAGAATTATACACCTGGAATCCATGTAATTTTTACTAATCAATGTCAACCCAATAAACCTAACAATAAAAAGAAGAAAAAAAAACTTTGTTGAGTTTTCTCACAATTCCACTGCTTATGCCCCATTGTCTTCCTGAAATTAATGGTTACTTTTCCATTTAGTGTGAAAACAAATTTTTGGTCACTGAGTTTTATGTACTGGGATCCATAGGCTTTTTCATTTCTTCAATAATGCTTGGATAGGATCAAAATCCCCTGGTTAGCCATTACATGCTCATAAATTAGCTAAAACTAAAGTTTATCAAAGAGCAGTGTAAGATTTACATGACCAGTTAACAATTAAAGAAAGACATTCAGGAAGAAAGAAGCAATGCTACTCAGAAGTCTTATTTGCAAACAACAGAAACCTACTCTGGTTAAATTAAGAGGACAAATAATTTATCGGAAGAGAAATGGAGAGTTCACAGACCTCCCTGGAAAACTACAAGTGCAGCTGAGAATAGGAACTGAAGTACACAAGATACAGCTAACATTATTCCCAAGAGATAATGTCGATGCTCACCAGCAAAGCTGCAGTTGCCATCCATTCTGCATACCTCCACTCTGGATGTTGAAGCCCAACATCCAGGCTCCAAAACCTCCTGTAGTGAATTTAAGATGGCCCAGCTGCACTCTCAAATTCACCACAACTTTGACACAGATAGTCTTTTGTTTACAATGTGCCTAGTATACCAATCTCAAGGGATGAAGTCAAGGGCAGGAAACACGAAGGGCAATCCCTAAGTAATGCTACCAAATACTAGCCATTAGAAATAGAAAGAGGAGATACTCTGCAATATTCCCATTGGATTTCAGTTATGTTGGAGGGGTAAACAGATTCTGGAAAAGCCAAATGTTCAATGTTCTTTCAATTTTTCTATCCATAAAACACGGTGCATTTTTTCACAAAATGAATTTAACATACCTCACCAATTATCCCCTTTGTAACAAATGGAGTAATGGCGTAATTATGGTGGTACTTTCAAAGCTACTTTGACTTTCACCTGGTTTATGAGTAAATATTTAATTTTCTGTTGATGTTAACAGAAATCAAATTTAGTCTTTAGTAGGTAAAGAAACCTAATTCCTTAAACCACTCTTCATTTATGCAGTCATGGAAACCACGATCGTTCTTTCAAACAGGCTTCACGTTCAATTCCATGCCATTAGCTACCACTCTAAGCGGTTGAGGAGCATTCTTTTCATGCATTTTATCTCACATGTTTTTCTAACTCCAATATGTAATAAATTTTGTGCCTCAGAAGAGTAAAAATAATTTTGTGGTCATGTCCAGCATTGTATAACTCTTCTCATTGGTAGAAATTTTAAAGTTTGTTCTATTAACTACAGGAAAATTCTGAGTTTTTTGAATCAATAGTAATTTTAAGTTCAAATAAAATTTATAATATACTGTAATTGATATTCTGCATTGTGATATAAGGAATGTATTTGTACTTCTACTCTTGACTATTTTATGAATACTAAATGTACACACAAATAATAAAATGAGGAAAACAATATAATATATATTATAGGTTAAACTCAAAGTAGATACATCTCTGCATTTTAAAAATAATATTTTAAAATTTTAGGAAAATTTGAGGAGAGGAAATATTTTGTTCCTGGACAATGTTAAATAAATACGTTTATATGTGTATAAAATATATATACAAGGGATGTCCAGAAAGTATCCAGCCATGTAGTATGGAAAATTGAGGCATTTAGGGCTTATTTTTTCCAGACAGCTCTCATATTATTTATGTGTGAGAAATTATTTTAAGTATTGTGAGATAATATACACATACACACACATACGTATATTTTCTGTACCTTCATAAATTTATCCCTATTTGTTTTTTATTTGTTAAAATTATTGATTAAACAGTTATCATATATAATCATGAAGTAATTTTGTATTTATCCTGAGGTAGCTGAAATTGTCGATTATTTTTTCAACTAATATTAACATTTGTCCAAATAATTTGGATATAGGACAGTACTATTATCAAAGGGTAGCTTGCAATTGAGAGCTAAAATTAGCTCTACATATGTGCAAAGAAATAAATTTCAAAGCATTATTAGCATTAAAAAATGCTAATTTAACATTGTCTATCAACTATGGCCAGGGCTTACAAAATCTCATGTGTTCTAGTTAGCAGAAAAAAATAAGTGAAAAAAAATAAGAGAATAGCATAAGGATAATACTTTTCTGTTGAAGAGAGAAAAGGAGTGTGTAGCATAAGAAATAAATATACACAGTAGTTACCAGATCACTTTCTCAATCAGAGCTGAACTATCCGTGTTAATAAAGTAAGCCTATGAGTATAACAAACCTTATCACTGACAGTATATCAAAAAGCACCATATGAAAGACTATCCAACTGAAGAAAACACAAATGATCAATTTGGTTTTCTCACACACATTGCCTGGTCTCTACTCATAGTCTGCTCTTTAGGGAAGGAATAAAAATAAACAATGGAACAATAGCAATCACAGGTAAGCAAAGATCCCTACTCTTTACTTTGGCCAATTGGTAAAAATCATCCCTTGATGATTTAATTGAGGTAATTAAATGATTGAGGTTGAAAGGAAAAGTGAATATTATTGTTGAGGAGTAATAAAACATTCCACCTAGATTCCCAAGAACATACTGCTTAATTTCACTCATAAATTTTCTGTGAAATTTCAACAGTCTCTGTTCCATTGACAGTAAAACATAGAAATGAAAATATCAATTAAGGTGTAAAACATTTCAGAATCAGAAGAGGTGCCTTTTAAATTTTTATTCATAGGCCTTTAACTAAAATACGTTCTTTATTTACACAAGTTTTCATAAAGGTTCTTACAAGGAAATGATGTTTTCATCTTATGCTTCATTTTTATTTCTTTCAATTACTGCACACAGAATTTCAAAGACATTAATGAATGCTAATGTCTATATACTCCAAAGGTTTATTATGGTTGCCTGCATAACTCATACATAGCCGATGTAGCACAAAACTGAATTTTATATAGAACTATTTAAAATATTTCTTTTAAAATACAGTAATCACTTGTAATATTATTTACTCAACTCACTTTAATGAACATATTTTTTTAAACATTGATGTTTTGCCAGACACTGTTCTAGGCACTGGGGTTGTAATGACACATAGATAAGGGTAATAAATGTAAATTTCCATTTTTGGCCCAGTCTTGAAAAGTTAGTCCCTTTTTTAATTATCCTGAAATTGAAAAAATTTACATTAAAATTACCTTTTATTGCAATATCAGAGATAATGTAGTCATTAAGCGGTGATATATTCAACCAGTTGATGCAGCTTCCCAGTTGATACCTGCTCCATTTAATATTTGAATCCAATTGACTAAAATGCAGTGTGGTCTAGAACTACAGCCAAGAATTGATAAGAACTTTCAGATATTAAATTATTCTGATTTTTATCTACTCCAGGCATTTGGCCTAAGTTTATCTTCCATATTAGGTGGTATACCAATGTCACAAGAATATTTTGAGAGCAATATATTGTAAATCCTTATTTTACAGAGGAGAAAACTGAAGCACATATGGGTTATGGTATTTGCTAAGGTCTCATAGCTAGTAGGTAGCTGAGCTTGGATTTGAACTCAGATCCGCCTGATTATTGTTTATCCCTGGCTGTGGTAATATTCAATGCCTTTGTGGCAAATACACTGCATTTATAATTTTATAGAGATGATGAAACTAAAATTAGTAGGCGATGACAAACGGAGCCTCTTGGTATGTTTTAAAATTATATAAATTGTCAATAAACTTTAAGTTACACCCATAGAATATAACAAGTCCCTCTGCAATTTACCTAGCTGTGGTTCTATATTTACACATCCATTTGCCTAGTTATAATTATTTATCCTCACCTCCAACCCTGTCCCACAGAGGGTACTTTTAAATAGAGCCTGTGGCAATAGAATGTGATTTTGAAAGACGTAGATCTAAATTTGAATCCCAGCTCTATCATCTATTAGTTAGCATAACTTTGACTTGAATCAGGAAAAAAAGATGTTAAAGGAGGCAACAGATCTCAAATATTCAGCCCAGGGACTGCAACAGTATATGTAATAATGAAGATTTTCGAAAATGAATTCAAATTCAGTTGTGTATCATTATAGCAACACAGAGATGAAGTCAAATGATATGATAAACTAAGTTGATGTCAAATACCTGGTTTACTTAAAAAGAAATCTTTCTTTTCTTTTTTTTTTTTTTAGGAAAAAATATCTAACTTTCAGCCTCTGATTATTTTTACTGGATTTGCTGAGGCTGCATCTATAGGGGCTAATGCCAACAGAAAGGTGGCAAGGCGACAGGAAATCCAATTAAATGAATGAGATCTAATAGAGTTCTTACTTGCCTAAAATGATTTATAGGCCATGATACTGGTAAATTATTTCCCTGTCAGTTAGTGTTATTTTCTCCTTAAACCTTTATTTAGAGAACCTGAAAGAAACAATGGGCTATCCAGTGTCATGCAGTTGACATCTCAGTATTGGTCAATGTGAATCTATAAGATTGCTCATGGTCTTTCTTTCGGGGGATCCCATTAAACAAAATGTTGTGTTGTACTTTAATCCTGTTTGTTGATATGCAAATATTAAAACATTAGTCATTATTTGAAATCCAGCCAAATTTCTGAGACTATATCATTTACACGTTATTTCCCTATTTGATCACAATAAAGTACATACTAGTTAGTTGAAATTATATTATTTTTGACCAGTCATTTTAGCATTTTTAAATATCATAGTTTGACTTTAAGTTTCAGACAATAGTTGCTATGCCAGTTTCTATTTCGACTTAATTTACTTATTCTATTTTAAATGTACATCAAAAATTCTTCCATCATATAAACATATAAGCATATACATAGACACATCTATCTACAACTTCCATGTCAACCTTGAAGTGATATGGACATTGTAATTCTTAATTTGTGGACTATTGAAGATTTTAATATGTGTTGGCATTGCCCAATTCTAGTTAGTGCACCATGCCAATCTTAGTTTCTTGATAGTCTTTTAAAATATACAAATTTGAAATAAAATGTAGTTATTTATTCTCCGAAGATTTACAATCTATCGATTGATCAATCAATTGATTGTTCAATCTATCTGGTCACCTATCATTATTTATCCACATCCCAACCCCTGGGCTTAGCGGTTATTCTTTAAAACTAAAAAAGTTAGTCACCCTGAGCTTTCATATACAAAGTTAAGTTTACTAGAGAAACTTCCCCTATTTTTCTTTTTGTCTTTTTGTTCTCTTTCCCTTAGGTGCTCCTTTCCATTTATATTCCCCTCTTGAGTGTCAACTACTCCTCTAGTATTTGTGTAAGAACTGATCAAGTACTGTCAGCTTCCTCATCTCCTTTCACAATTGCTTACCACTACCTGCTATACACCCCAAGGTACTTAGGGCCTTGTAGGCACTTACATGTTCCTTGTCCTGTGCTCTATATCCTAACTTTCTCTAATACTATTGAGCTAAGATTTCTTAACATGTGATATTAGGAAACTGCCATTTTTCTACAGAGCTACCATCTCAACTATGGAGAATCACACTTGTATAGCACAGCGGGCTAGTAATGAAAATCATTTGCAGTGACATTTTTCAATGTTTCCCCAAATCATGCTCTTTTATTTGGATAAATCATTTTGGTTACATAAGTGGCTCAGAAATATGACATTATTTAGTTGCAAAGAGATTTATTTTTTAACAGTGCAGCAATTACATCCTAAAATAACTATTATTCAATCCATTCTGCCAGCCTTAGGAGACTAAGCAGATGTCAGATATTCTAAAATATCTGACTTTAGGTGAGTTTGAGATGTTACTGTGAAAGAGGCATTTTGAGATCTGTTATATAGGAGGATCCCAGTAAGCTTATGCACTTATATAATGATGGCAACAGCTCTCGGAGGGGTGCATTCTAAGTACGATTGTAGGGTCTTGGAATAACACTAGTTTCGAAGTGGAGGAGGAAATTTAGAACTCATCCCTCCACTCATATTTTAACAGGTGAAGAAACAAAGTGATCCAAGTAATTAGAGAAGCTGCCCGATATTCTACATCTAAGTAAAGGCACACCCTAGGAATATCTCTGGACTTTAAATTACCATCCTCTAAATTGGCTTTACTGCATATCTTCCCACTCTCATTCCACATTTACTGCTTTTAGAGAGAGAGAAGCTTGACAGTCTATTTCAGTAGAAAATGCACAGATTTTCACACCAGGACAATCTGAATTTCAAACTTTCCTAAGCCCAAATCTTCACTTGTGTACATCGTATACTCCAGAACAACTGGAATTATTTTCCATTTTCTTTCCCCCACCATCATTTCCCCCCCATCCTACTGGATCATTCTCATCAGCATTCAAACATACTGTCGTTTCTGTCATCCAAAAAGAAAATCATTTTTTACCCCACACCCCTGCCCTGATACATCCCAATTTGTTACACACCACTTATGGGAAAATTGTAAAAACTACAGACAAGTGCTGCTGTACTATACTCAATTATTTTCTTCCCATTCTCCTTTGCACTTGCTTCAGTCAGGCTCTCTATCCATCATTCCAACAACACAGCTTTTGTCAAGGTCACGATATCAGTCAACTATGTAACAAGCACACAATCTTCCTGGCACCCATCCATCACAAGCAGTTCATCTAAGAGTCAGTCGATAGAGACGTGTGCTGGACTGGACAGCTCTTAGCTGCAGATTGGGTGTGGGTCTGCCTCGTGGGTGCTTAATCCTCTGTGGACCAACAGGCTAATCGGATCAGGCTCTTCTCATGGTGACATAGAAGGGCAAGACAAATGGAAATATGCATTATCTCTTAAGGAACTAACACACTAGAACACCTCTTCTGTGTTCCATCAACCAAAACGAGTAACATGGCTGAAAAATCCAAGGTCAGGGACAAGAGTGTACTTTGCCTCTAGTGGGAAGAACTGAAAAGCCATAAGGCAAAAGACACGGCTAGAGGCAGAGGAGAAGAATCTGGGATAAAATATTCATGTTAATATAACGCTATCACTAAAGAGCTCCACAGTAATAAATCAATTGGTCAAATCTAAGTGCTCATCTGTTTTGAATATTCAGTAGTGTGTGAATATTCAGTAGCATGTGAATATTCCTAGTTGATCACTATTCCCATGCTGAAACTGATTTTTCCTCAGCTTTTGACTCACCTCATTCTCCTAGTCTTTCCTCCTTCCCCTCATTGGTTTCTCCTTCTATCCTTCATTGATTCTTCCTCATCATTTTTACATTAATCTATCTTGGGACATTTTCTCCTGGCTGTCTTGTCGATCTCACCCATGGTCATGGCTTAAAAACCATCTCTAAAATGTAACATTACTGAACTGTATACTTAAAAATGGTTAGAGATGGTAAATTTTATGTTATGTACTTTTTACCACAATTAAGAATAAAAACAAATAGAATAAAAACCCTTCCATAGATTGATAAATCATAAGTTTATATCTTCAGCTTGTATGTCTCCCCTTAAAATCCAGGGTCATATATGTAAATGTATCCAAATGTCTAAAAGAAATATAAAATATGATATGGCCAAATACAAACTGATTTCCTCCTTACAAATAGGTCCATTGGGGTATTTCTTCCATCTCCATAAGTGGCAACTGCAGCCTTCAAGTTGCTCAGGCCCCGAAACTTTTGGGTCATCCTAGACTCCAATTTTTCTCACATACCCCATTTTCACTCTATCAGCAATTCCTACTGGCTGTACCTTCAATATATATTCTGGTCCTGAGCAAAACTCTCCACTTCCAATGTGCTGCCCACTCTTCCAAGGCACCATTATCTCTGGCCTGATAATAGCCTCTTAACTGATGTCTATTATACCATCTTCCTCCACACACAGTCTATTCTCAAATGAGCAGCCACAAAGGTCCTTTTAAAGCAAAAGTTGGATTAGGTAATTTATCTCAATATAAGTCTTCAGTGGTTTCCCAACCTCACTTAGAGTAAATTCCAAGTTCTAACAATGACCTTCAAAGCCCCTCCACAATTTGGTCTCATTACCTCTCTGACCTCATCTCCTACCACTCTTAAACTCACTCCCTAGAATACGGCGGGGGGCAGTGGGGTGGGAGGAAATCAGCAAAACCCATGTCCTGATAGGCCTTGAATTACTAATGTGAGAGCAAGGTCACCTTATACATTTTGCAGGTTGCACTCACACAATTATAAGGAGTAAAAATGTTATAATCTATGTGAATGTTTCTACTGGAGCTGTTCAGTTCTCAACTTGCCTGGCCTTAGGTCCTTGTCATAGAGGAGACAGAAATAAACAAGATAAATCAGGAAAATGTAAACTATGTAACACAGTGATGACTGTTAAAGAGAAAAACAAGGAAAATAAGAAGACTTGGGGTGGGCAACACATATCTAAATAGGATGGACCTAGAAGGTCTTCACTAAAAGGACGATTTTAAAATAAGTAACTGAGGGAGGTGAGAGAGTAAGTGCTGTGGGTAACAGAAAGCGCTGTTAGGTTAAGGAACAGCATATGAGAGGAACAGCATCTGAAATGAAAGTGTGGTTGCCTTTCATCTAAGAGCAGAGGAGCCAATGTGACTAGAGCAGGGTGAGCTAAGTGGATAGTTTCAGAAAATGAGGTCACAGACATAAAGGGGCCCGTGATTATACAGAGTGCTATAATATCTTGGCTTTTGTTCTGAGTGAAAAGATAGTTACCAGGCTATGAACAAACCTAACTTCAATTTTAAAAGATACCTTTGGCTGGTGGAGGGGGGTTGGAGGTGGTGGAGATAACCTCTGGTTGCTGTGTTAAATAAAGATTGCAGGGAATCAGTGTGGATGCAAAGACATTGATGACTGGACGTTGGAGAGACGAGTTGCAGCTTTGGAGATGGGGTGAAATGTTAGTGGGTCACTATTGTAAATCAGATCTGTTTATATTCTCCCATCACTTATTTGTCATATACAGAAGGTGACTGGTGTGTGTGCGTGCATGTATGTGCGTGTGTTTATCTGGTATCAGATAAACTGATACGACTGTACTATTGGGTTGATACAGCCATTTAACTTCAAAGGTAGGCTATGTAGACAATTTATCTTCTGCAAATGCAATTAGTCTAATCCATATTTCCTGGCTCATTTTAAGTATTTTTTGTAATCCAGAAAAATTTTGAATGGTTCAGGTGGTTGTACACATGTTTAGGCATGTATTACTGATTATATAAAGAGTATTATTTTGTTAACACATTTAGGTCTCATGTTTACTCCCTATTTCTGGTAAAAGACACTTTATAAGATTGAAAGGAGTCTATTTCTAGCTAAGAATTCTTTAATGGGAGTTACTGTTAATGTCAGTCTTTTCCGGTAACTTTTTAAATAACTGTATAGTTTATTTTTGCCTTTAGTATGTTTCTCAGAAGAATTATATTAATATTTTTTAAATTGTGAAACTTCCTTGAATTCGTGGGATAACATCCACTAGATCAGAAATAATTATTCTTTTTAAAGACCTGCTACACTTACTTTGTTAATATTGTATTTCAGGTATATATATTATATATTTTTTCAGGGATATATACATGTATGTTCTTAAGTGAAAAGAGTAATTTTCTAAGAGCATTATCTTTACCTAGTTTCTCTCTCAGGGTTAATCCAACAAACAGATTTATTGACAAATTCTCCATAAAATTCTATGCTGTTTAACCACAATCTTTGAAAAATTTCTTCCAAGGTTATTAATTCTTTCATATAATACCTCTTTATGAGATCATTTTTAGAGGCCAATGTAATGGAAATGTGGGTGCCCAGCTTGCCATCATGAACCTGATTCTCCTCAAACAGGTTTTGTATACAAGGACTTTCCAGAAAAAATCCAGCCATAAATGCCTCTATTTTTCATATTACATGGCTGGATACTTTGCAGACAACTCTCATATAATGCTTTAAATATTATTCATTACAATATTT
Organism: Lyroderma lyra; assembly: GCA_004026885.1. NCBI lineage: Eukaryota > Metazoa > Chordata > Mammalia > Chiroptera > Megadermatidae > Lyroderma > Lyroderma lyra. The sequence continues at coordinate 6,991 of PVJL010010434.1, read as the reverse complement.
CCATTACATATTCTACCTTATATTATTCTAAATATAATTTTAGCTTTGAAGTCAAATAGATAATAAAATTTTCAATTTATTTTTAACTCTTATTTTATTGCCATAGAATTCAGAAAATGTGCCCTACATAATATTTTTTTCTACTTTCAAGAAATTTTCATTTTTTTATGGGCTACAACACAGTCAGTTTTGGAAATGTTTCAAAAAAACTTGACAAGAATATATATTTTCTGTTCCTTAGATATAATTTTCTCTACATCTCTTTGACTAAGCTTATTAATTGTCTTATTTAAATTTTTTATTTTAAATTTATTTTGTCTACTTAATCTGTCAATTTCTGAGAGGAAAATAGTAAGGATTCGCTATAATTTGTCAATTTTCAGTATTTCAAAAAATATTTTACTTTATATTTTGATATTACCTTCTTTAAGGATTAATTATACTGAGCCATTTTATACACACACACACACACACACACACACACACACACACACATATATTCTTGATGGGCTGCATCATTTGACAACATAAAATAGCCCCACTTATTTCAATGAATGATTTTAAACTTAAATCCTATTTGCCTGATTATACCACTAATAATCTTATTATGTTATTTTTAAAAACTGTACTGTCTTTATATCTCTCTTTACTTTTAGCTTCATAGTGCCATTATACATATTTTATCTCTTTAAGAATATTAGTAAATTTTTATTATTGATTCAGTCCAATTTCTGTCATAATATTTTGTATTTTCTAATTGTGATTTGAATTTTACACCTTTCTTTCTCTGTTTTCCTTTTTTGTAGTTTGACTTATCAAGATGTTTAAAAATTATTCCTTTCTTGTTTTAAATTTTTTTCTAGTTCCTTAGAAATTACAGACTCATTTCTATCTTTAGCAATCAATATAAAGTGTTAACACAGTGATGTAAATTTTGTAGCTTTCTCAATGTCAAGAATTAGACAGTATTTTTGTTAGAGACTGATCATTGTCCTCAAGTATCTCTTCCTACCACCTTTACCTAAAAAAACAAAGCATCTTAGTTTGAGCTGGGCACATTGCCACCCAACTTGAGATCATACTTTTCAGCCTTCTGTAGCTATGAACACGTGACTTAAGTTCTGGAGAAAGTTATGTTTGTATATTATGTGATAAACTGCTGGTTCACTTCCTATTGAAAGACAAAAATACTTGCCCTAGATATCCATCAGCAGAATGAGATGAGTTGGAAAATATGAGTATATATAAATCTTACAGAGAGGCAATTACTATATGTATATAAATCTCCCATGCTGTGTGTAAAATATGGTTTTGTAAGTTAAAATTATAAAACTGTAAAAATATAAAAAATGATAATATATTGTTTTGACCTTGGAAAATGGAAAATTTGATATGGTTCCATCTAATAAGAAACCAACTTGATGACAGGGGGTGTGAGAAAGTATAATAATTTCACAAATTTCCATTGAGGGAAGTAAAACATAGAATCATAATTTGACAAATCAAGAACTAGGTTATTAAAACTTTAAAAGTATATTTTATAGAGCTTATAATATTAGATATAAAGTAAAAATAATTATGAGGAAGTAGAGATGGGAAGAAGTAGTTTGCTATCTTCATAGTTCATGGTGGAAAGGTCAATAAACTTTTAGTAATTATATGTCATCGTTCATTACAGTGTTATTGATTTTAAGATGCAACATTATGGTATGTACAATTCAACTTTTAATTCACAGTCATCAATGTCCATTCTTTTCCATATTTTAATCTCCTCTGTGCCTTCAAGAGCATTTCTGATGTTGCCTTTCTTTAAAAAAAAAATAATAAATAGGAAGTTAAAGGCCATCATTGATTGGATCTTAAGCTATCATTGTGACTGTTTGGAGCTAGCCTACTCTGTGTTTTCACTCCAGGAATGCTGCAAATACAAACTGATTCACCATCAGCACCCTTTGATAAAATACCTTTTAGTAATTTAGATTACATGTTTTTAAAGGTAGAGGATAAAACAAAAGAAGGATATAAATTAATTGCCAACCTTCTAAATTATAAATATAAAAACATACTTGCAAAATAAAAGGAAAAATATTAAATACAGATAAAATAATATTGTGGAGAAAGAAAGGAGTAAAATTAAATCTAAATATATCAATAAATGTAAGTAAGAAAAGTTCACCTATTAGAAGGAAAGGATTTTTAGATAATATAAAAATTACAGCCTGACAATGTGGTATATGAAAAAGATTAATCTAAAACAAAGTTAGACTAAATGAATAAAAGTAAAATGATCATAAGGACCTATATATGCTATATTATGAAAATAAAATAGAATTGTGATATTGATATCATGGGAGATTTAATTAAAGGCAAAATATTTTTTAAACTAATGTACTGCTTTATCCACCATAAAGATGTATTTATACATCTTCATTTATGAAAAGAAAAGCAAACAAATTGCTCAAAGTATGAAATCCAGGGGAAACCAAAAGAAAACCACAATGACAGGCTTTAAGTACCAACCTGGCAATTCATCATAAACATTATAATAAACATAGAGACTAATGATAAAAATATGTACAAATAATACCAACAACTTAACATTTTTAAATTAAAGACATGGAAATGACCAACCGGTATAGAAAAGGTGCTGGACATCACTAATCATCAGGAAAATACAAATCAAAATCACAATGAGATATCACCTCTGATACCTGTTAGAATGGCTGTTATCAGATAGAAAAAAAGCATTAATACTGGTGAGGATGTGGAAAAGAGGGAAGCCATGTGCAGCGCTAGTGGGAATGTAAATTGATACAGCTGCTATGGAAAACACTATGTAAGTTTCTCAAATAATTAAAACTACAACTACCATATGATCCAGCAATTCCACTTCTGGGTATTATGAGGGCTGTCAGGAAAAAAAATCTAGCTATAAATGCCTCTAGTTTTCATATTACATGGCTGGATACTTTCTGGAGAGCCCCTGTATATTGGGAGGAAATGAAATTAGGATCTCGAAGAGATACCTGCACTCTCATATTCATTGCAGCATTATTCACAATAGTGAAGATATGGAAACAACTTTAAGTGTCCATCAACAGATGAATGGATAAGGAAAACACATACAAAAGTCAGCCCCCAAAAGGAAAAAATCCTGCCATTTGCAACAACAGGGGTGAGCCTAGAGGACATTATGTTAAGCCAGACACAGAAAGACAAACACGATATGGTACCACTTACATGTGGACTCGAAAAAAGTCAAATTCATAAAAGCAGAGAAGAATCGTGGTTGCCAGGGGCAGAGGAGGTGGGAGAAATGAGGCGATGAAGGTCAAAGGGTACAAAGTTTCAGTTGTGCAGGATAAATCATTTCTGAAGAGCTAATGGGCAATATAGTGACTATAGTTAATAATACTGTGTAGTATATTTGAAATTTCCTAAGACAAGTCTTAAGTGTTCTCACCACCACAAGACAAACAAACAAACAAATAAAAATAAGACAACTATGTGAGGTAATGCATGTGGTAATCATTTCACAATATATAGATATAACAAAATATCATATTGTAGTATTTTATATATATATATATATATATATATATATATATATATATATATATGTATACGTATATACTCACATATCAATTACACCTCAATAAGGCTGGGAAAAATAAAATATAAATTAAAAACAAAAGTAATATTGTGTGACAGAGATGTATGATGCCATCTCTGTTAGTTGATTAGAACTCTGTTACGATATTAATGAGATGGACAGCAGATATTCATCATACAAGGCAAACGATTGCAGACATATTTAATCATACAAAACTTATAGAGGGTCCAAGCACTAGAATAAAATGCATCTCCAACCTTCAACTGGGAAGTTTACCAATTTGGTAGTAAAGAGTAGAGTCTCAGTTTATGAAAATCATATTCAATTATCTCATTTAGCATGTAATTTATTTAGATCACAAATTACCTACTTATGTTTAAAGTATTATTAGGTTTGTATAGCATATACTTTTTTCTATGCTAGCAAAAAAATCATATAAAATCAGAAGTCTTTCAGTTTTGGAGGAATTTAATGATGCTTTTTAAATGCATATAAAGGGAAGAGAAAAGAGTGAATAGATCACAAGTACTCCCTGAAGTCTGCAAATCCATGCATACATGGTTAGCAGTGGAGAAAGCAGCTATTAAGTGTTTTACGAGGGATAAATGATTTTAATTCTTATACATATACACCTTTAAGTGGCAAGAAAGTTCTGAAAAATATGATGGGTAGGAAAAGTACAAGCAGACAACGTGGGAAAATAAACTATTATGTATTCAACAGCTACTTTGTACTAGATACTGGGCTTGTCCATCTACCCCAAACCCACAAACTTTTAGTGCTGGCTCTATCCAAGAATGGTCGAAATAAGGAGATTGAATAATATCCAAGGTCAGGAATAATGACACTATTTTGTGATACTATTACCGTGATAGAAAGTATAAGACATATTGATCTCATAAGTGGAAGTTCAAAAACTATTTCTACTCTCACTAAACTCCATGGGCAAACCTGATAAATTGATGTCAATGAAATTAGATGCCTGGGAAGACATAATGTACAACCAATTTTAGAGCTACCATGGTGTATGAATTGTGCGATGTTATGTTTACAGAATAACTTTTCCTCTCTGTATTTTCGGCTGTAGAATATTATGAAGTTCAGATTGAGTTTTCCTTAATAATTACTATTATGCTGTCATAGCTGAAAAATCCACTAATACTAATCTCTAATGATTCCACTCATACAGAAAATAAGGAAAAGAAAAGGGAAATTACCAGGAAATGATATCTTTGTACTTTTTTCTGCCTTTTACTATGAGTAGGAATTAACAGTCAGTGAGCCACAAATTTCTATGCATTTGTTCATTTACTCATTCACAAAATCTGGGTTACGTGTGTTATTGCTGGAACAACATTCATGGAAAAGAAACGGCTCTTTCTTAGACTTCAAGAAGAATCAAATTAAAATTTTAATTACAATGGAATCCTTACTGCTATCTAAAAATTGGTGATTGTTTTGAGATAATAAAAAGGCACGCCTAATCCAAAAATGGGAGGTCAGAGAGCCCCAAAGAAAGACACAAAATTCTACCCTGTGTCACCAAATATCTTGGAATAAGATTCAAAGGGTCTGTTAAATTGGTTGTAGAAAAATATGCAATTAATCTCTAATTAAAATGAGCATTTCCTTAACTTTTCAAGGTGGTGGTTATATGGTTATATCTATCACCTTGTTTGTAGTAATGGTTTCCTGGGTTTATGAATATGTCCATTCTCATCAAAATGTATACATTAAATACGTGCAGTTTTTCTATATCAATTCTACCTCAATAAAGCTGTTAAAAATTGGTATTTCCTTAAATACGAATGTATGAATAGACACACACCATGGCAATATTAGCAGTATCAGTGCCATGTTAATATTAGAAGTGCCATATATTTTCATTCACATAATGATGACTACTTAAAATTATGATAGATGTTTAATCAGCCTCCAGATCTTGTTTTTGGTAAGTTAAAGAAAAGCATAAAATTATATCACATTTTTAAATATTTTGGTAATTACATCTCAATATAGCAAGCTTCCTTTGTAATCCTTTGTATTTTACTTGCTCGCACATGTAAAAATTCTGAGAAGGGGTCCATAGGTTTCACCTGTTGAAGAAGTCCTTCCACAAACAAAGCTGTGTGTGACACCAGGCAACTCATAAATAAATAGGGATGCAGAAAGGAAGAGTGCTCCAGGAAGAGGCAACATTGTATTAAAAACAAACAGAAAAACCAAAAAACATGGCCCAGGAAAGAGAGAACATCGCCCAACGAGGGAATAGAGAGAGTCATTCTCTAAATTTTGTAAGTTTCTGCTAGGGGAGTTAGGTGTGATGCTGGTTGGGAAGAGATGAAACAAGCAAGGAAATGTTGAAATAATAATAAATCATGAATCTTTTATAAGCAGAGGAGAAATACGAGCAGATTTTCATTTAACTATATTCTGTGCTTATTTTTCAATTTGTTAAAATTGAGAAAGAGAAGTCGTAAGTGTTATTTACTGGATGTCTTAAATCCCAGTATTTGATTGTGAAAGAGTTGAGCTATAGAATGGTCAAAGTTGTAGGACACATTTATTATTGTTATTATTTTAATAATGGAAAAGAATTGAATGTATCTATAACCTGAGAGAAGATATCTCTAGTGAGGAAGTGATTTTACCAAAAAAATTGTAAAAAAGTCCCATTTATTTTTACAGCTTTCCCATCACTGCTTTTTCAATATTCTTTCCAAAATGTCAGAAAACCAGGTCCTTTCTTGGAGGTATTATAAAATAAATATTATAAAATATAATACATAAAATAATTACATAAAAGTATTTTTTGTTTATAGAATAATAGTATATAAAGTATATTTTACCAGAAGTTTATCTCCTATCAAATTGCTATCTAAATAATCATAATTAAAAATATTTATCAGCAAATGCAAAAATTAAGTTTACATTCCAGAATTAAGTTTCACAACATCATGGGAAACATCTATATATTGGAAAATTTCCATCTAATAATTTATCCTGAGTTATTGAGTAGAGACATTCATCAAAACAAAATATCTGATGTTTTTCACCTGGTGTTTTGTAAATATTGAGCTCATGAGGAAAATAAAGCATATCAACTCAAAGGACCATATGGAGAATGAACATGTTAGAACTATGAATAAATTGAGAACAGGAAGTTTAATAATATTGGTTAAAATTTAATGAATGAAAAGTAAAAAGGATCTTTTTGCATTTCATGGATATTCACCATTTTTCTTTTATTTTTAAGGTAATAAGATATAAAGGGAAATATGGGACAGCTGCAAACTTGAAGAATCAACACTATATATTCAAATTATTTTGAGAGCTAAGAGAGTTTTTATTATTTTTTCTTTAACTTGTTTTCTTTCA
>PVJL010010433.1:29294-49635 GCA_004026885.1 Lyroderma lyra | reverse complement strand
CACCACCATCACCACCATCACCACCATCATCACCACCATCACCACCATCATCACCACCATCACCCCCATCATCACCACTATGACACCATCATCACCATCACTACCATCATCACTATAACCACCATCATCACCATCATGACCACCATCATCTTCACTATAATCAGCAGCAGCATCACCTCCAGCACTGTCACCGCCATCAGCTCCATCACCACATCACATCTTATTTAGAAAGTGATAGATTCTTCTATACAAAATGGCTCCTACCCCCACCATCTTCTTCTTCTCTTCCTTGACTATACTATGATTTAACATTAACAGGAGACAGAGAGCTAATACGGGAAACAGAAATTAAGCTTGGGAAACCGAAACCTACCTCAGCCCTTACTGTAACCGGGACAATGGGGACCTATGCTTGACTAATCAATAATAACCACCTGGACAATTAAAAGTCTATGCTTGACGATCAGTAGTGGTCACCTAGGTTTCCTTCTGCATGTCGTCTAGCAACCCCTTTACCAATGGCCGGAGCTGCTGCTCTCCCATCGTGAGGCAGCCCGGCAGCTCCCCACCCCAGTAAAGCTTGTCACCGCCACCCGGTGTTTCGGCTCGTTTCTATCAGAAGGGAGTTCGGTTTCAGAGCTTGGGAATCAGACCAGCCAGGGGTAGAGAAACGGAGCAAACGGCCTCGTCCCTCTCAGCCTCAGCTTCCTCTTCTGTGAAGTGGGGTCAACCACGATCTATCTTCAGAGGTTTTGTGAGTAGTAAGGAGATAACAGTAATTGTTTTTATTGAATGCTTATTATTTGCTGAATCTAGAGCCTGGCACTAAATAAATGTAAACCAGTCTTGGTTTTGTTTTCATTAATTGTGTCTTTTGCAGAATCTCACTCATAGTTGTTCAATTAGTGTTTAAAGTACTAATGATGAACAGGTAGGTTTAGGAGGTGGGAAACGACACCCTCCTTTGAAGAGCATCCTAATGTCCCACTGTGATGCGGCCACAGCCCCACTCCACTGTCAGCCCCTGGAGTTGGGACCCTGAGTCCTAACTCAGTTTTGTCTTTGCAGCCCCTCCGTCGGGAATACAGCACATAACAGGTGCTCAACAAAGACTCATGGAGCTCAGGTGTGCATTTCTGCAGCTGCTTTTCAGTGCGGTGTCAGGCCTTTTTGATTGATGGTAGAAACAGAAGTAAAATGGCTCTTAAATAAGAACCAGTGGGGATGCATGATTTGTTGTGACAGAGTGAGTGAGTGAGTGACAAAATAAAGACCATTGCATCCGAGAGCTGCCACCTGGGCCGGTGGGGTCCCTGTGTGGCCAGCAGTCGGTGCCAGTCTGCTGCAGGCTCTGTAGATCAGACAGGTCATTAACTTCTGCTTCCTTGGGGTGCAAAATTGATCACAAAATAGATCCCGCTCTCCATGGCATGCATGCCTCAAAAACGTTTGTTTACAGAGGGCCGAGGAGCTGCTAATTACTTCCTGATGCCCTGCAAGGACACTCACTCCGTTCCCATGCAGGCCCTGACAGCCATGACGTGTGTGCCTGTCACCCCATGTGGCCAAGTGACAATTTCCCTGGCTGGGGCAGCAGACGCGCTCCCTTTGAGTGACAGAGATCAGGGTGTCCCTCCCTCGGGCAGCCTGATCCTCACACAATCTGATCCATTTTTTTGCAATAACCCCCTCAAGGAAAGGACACTGTGTGAGGGGCTGCGAGTCCCCAGTGATGGCTGTGTGACTGTCACAGTCCTCGGCAGCTCGCAATGGGCACAGAGGGACCCCAGGATCTGCATGCGTGGCACTCGTATTTTAGTAAGAGTTCTTAGTTTAGCCAGCACCTAGAGCAGTCCTCATCCACAAACTGTTCTCTCAATGAAAGATTATAACTCTCCACTCGGCCAGTTTATGGCCTCACTGATTTCAGTAGTTGATTTTGAAGTAGTTGATGTAGGAAGGAGTAACTGAGGTGGGAAGGGGCTTTGGAACCCCAACCTGTGCTTCACTAAGTGAGGGAGGTACAGAGAATTCGTGTAGATTGGCCGCCGTGTCGGGTGGCATCCCAGGTACCTGACCACAGCCTCGTCTGTGACAGGTGTGTACCTCGGTCCTTTGGAGAGAGTATTTTGCATTTTGGCTCGCATTTCCCTGACTGTTCCACGAAATATCCCCTGGGACGGAGCTGGGAGCCCTTGGGAGCCGAGACGAACTCATAGGCCTTGCGTGTCTCCTCTTCATTGAGTTCATTCGATCATTCACTCAAAACACACTTACGGGGTGCCCGCTGTGTGACAAGCACTGTCCTCAGCCCTGGCTCGATCAGAGAGCAAGTCAAAGGCCCTCAGGAGCAGGGACGGGGGACCCTGGGGCATCAGGAGGAAACCGGGGTTGCCAGCAGGACCCCCCCGGAAGGACTGAAGGATGCTGGGAAAAGGGGGTCTGTCGTCAAACACTAAGTCCCCGGGAGCACCGGCTGGAGTCCTGGCCGGAGGCCGGCAGAGCACAGGAGAGGTTCGCCCTGAGAACCGTTTGGGGAAGCGTGCGGGCTGGGCGAAGGGACCACCAAGGCGTCTGAGGGCCCAGCACCTCGCGGCAGTGGGCACCCAGCCCCTTCCAGGGCCTGCAGGTGCGGGAGGGGTGGGATCAGGGCGCAGGAGAGCCCCTGGGCCCGGCCGCGGCCCGGCGGAGGCTCCTGCGCTGGGGGCCCAAACACCTGCACGTTATAGATCGGGCTGACAGCTGGTCACCAAGACGTGTCCGCGCCTCTCGCCACGGTCAGTACAGCTGTACGACGACAACGGGAAAGACGTGTGTGAGTGATAGTGAGATGCTCCATGGCCCGTGCCTTTGTGATACGGGGTCCGCGCAGTGTGCGTCTCCAGCCTTCACTCCAGGGAATGCACGAATTACGCTGTAATGTTTTCACCTAATTGTATTCTATTCACAGTGACGCCAGATTAGCAGCGCTTGCGGGGTGGCTGTGGTTCCTAGTTCTGTCTTTCCTTAAATTCAGTTTGGAGGCAGGTTGTCCGGCTGGGGCAGGAGCTGTTGGAATCGATGATTTTATAAGAACTTATGCAAATACTTAAATTCACAAAGGCACTGTGAATTCCACAGGTATTTTCCAAAACTGTACTGGGGGGTCTCACGATAAATTATTGCTACTTAAAATAACTCAAAAGAGGTTACATTTCTTATATAAATCGTTCCCATCTATTGAGCAAATTCACTGTCTTTTAAAGCAATACCTAGACGTGTACCCGAAAGGTGTCTCTTTTCTGTCTCAGGTTTTCGAGGCTGGAATTTTGTTAAAAAGTGGAAATCGGCAGTGTGGCACTCAGCATTTTCAATTCTCAACCCAGAATTCCTAAAGTGGCTAGTTTCAGGGTCACTGCACAGCAGGTTCTCATGGTCGTGTAAAATTCGAATTTTCTGATGTCGGAGAATGTCACATTAGCTGCGTGTTTCACATGTAGGTTCTCTCCCTTTAGATTGTTTTTCTCTAGAAAATTTTAAAACATTTTAAAATCCTTTTAAATGTGAAAATAGCCCAACTGTGCTCTACTTGACTTTTTTGATTTGATTTTTCTAATCTTATTAACAGCAAGTAACCGTTTATAGCAAATAACTGTGGGTGTCACACATGGAGAAGTAATTTGATTTTCCACAAAAGACTGGGGCTCATTCTGCTTTCAAGGCTGTTTGCTGTCACTGTTCACCCTCTCGGGCTTCTCTCATCTGTCTGAGTCAGGCCTGGGAACCCTAACAGCTCAAGGAGGCCCCAGATTATCAGGCAAATGCACCGCCTCCGGCTGAATTTAGGAGAAGGGGGTTGGGCCCCTGGAGGGGGAGGGAGGCAGTGTGAGGGGGGAAGTCTGTCTAGGGGGGCAGCCGGGAGTCTCACAAGTGATGACAGCTGCCTCCAGGCCTCTTCCTGGTGCCCAGAAATCTCTATCAATGGAAATTGCCTTTAAAATGTGCATTTCCTTTATAAAAGGGGACCTTTGGGCTCTAGTTTCAGGTGGTTAGGGGGAGTAGAATGAGCTTTTTCTGTATCTGCTGCTTCTCAATTGCCTTTAGCTCGAAATCATTCCCATGCAGAGGCGCGCTTGGGGGCGGCATGTTCCAGCATTTGGAGTGACAGATGCCTCCTCAAGTGACAGAGGCAGCATCGACTCCCTAATACGTGCATGTGTGTGCATGCCAGGGGGCAGGAGAGCAGCCCAGAGCCCTCCCTCTTGGGTCTGCACACCTTGTCCCTGAGGAATGTAGGAGCGTCCCCTGTGTGGGGGAGACTAGCTGGGAAACCAGCTGGGTTACAGCCGGGGCCTGGGGCGGAGACACGGGGTCCTGGGAATGGCCCTCAGAGCCACCTGAGCTCATGCATCTTCTGAAATCAACACTCCCTGTCACCACTGTCCCAGAGACTCCTGAGGACCAGGTGGGGGTCAGGGAGAGGGGCTGAGTGGAGCAGAAGGCAGAGCCCCGCAGGCAGGAGGGGACAGCTTCCTCCAGAGGCATTTGACTCCTCTTCCGAAACACGCTGGCGGCCACCTGTCCCATGTGGCAAACAGCACCAAGGAAACCGCTGTTCAGAGAACCACTGTCACTTAGGGCAGCATCAAATGGTGTGGAGTCCCCCACAGAGGCTCTCTGGTACACGTGTGGTCATTTAACTGTCACCAGTAACACACACACACATCTCTGTGCCAGTGGACTGCACTTGGGGTGATTGTGCACCCCAGGGACAGATGACGACATGTGGACACATCTTTGGTCGTCACACCTTAGGGGAGGGGAGGGAGTGCTCTTGGCATCCGGTGGGTAGCGGTCAGGATGCTGCTGAACGCCCCATGCACAGGACCGTCCCCAGGACAAGGGACCCTCAGGGCCCCGGTGTCGGTAGCACGGAGGTTTAGGAACGGGGCTCTGACATTATGAATGCGACTTCCGCTAGGACCTGGGACGTCCCCGTTCTCCTCGGCAGCGGGGCGGCGCCCAGGCCCTGTAAACCTACGTCTGCCATCAAGTACTTGGTGCCAAAGGGCTCAGTAGGGACACACACGCGCGCACCCCGCCTCCGAGACCTCGCACGGCCTGTTCTCCGCCCCCCCCCCCCCGGGATCCTGAGCGGGGAGTGAGCCCAGGGCGAACACAGGGGCCTCCCACCCCGGGCTGCACCCTTGCGGGATGGCGAGAGGCCCCGAGGCACCCAGAGCGTGTCAGCAGTGACATTCGATAGAAACAAAGCCAGTCGCCCGGCCACCCAGCGGGCAGGGACTGCCCCCAGCGGTCACGTCCGGGGAGACCCAAGTGCCTCGGCCCTGGGCCCCTCGCAGCCCTGCGGCCACGGGCACGCGTGCGCCGCTCCGCTTGTGCTCCGGAGTCGCCCTTCCTCGAGTCCCCGGTGCCCAGGTGTGCACCTGGGCCTCCGACGCTCAGACCTTAGCTCGTCCCGCAGACGGGGCCGTCACTGCGCGTGCCAGGTGGGCGAGCAGCACCTGGTCTCGGCCGACTGGTCCTTACGCTGCAGAGCACGGAGCTGTGAAAGCTCGCCTCCCAGACACCCCTCCCAGGCGACATTGGCTCCGATAGCCTTCAGCCTAGACTGAGATGCTTCAGAGAGTCCCCGAGTCCCTCAGGGTACAGCAGGAATAGCAGCTCGTTTCCTAAAGACCGAAAAGGAGGAAAGACAAGAATTGATTAGAGCAAAGGGATCATTTCCATTTCCCCGTGTCCACAGCCTCAACCTGCTCAGATTAACACGTTGCTTGTCAGCAAGAGAGCCCAAGCTCACAAGTGTCACTGCCGTGTCACCATCAAAACTTTTTCTGCATTTTGGGGTTCCTAAAAGTCACCTGCTAAGTAAAGGCAAGCGGAAAAAGCGGGGGGCCACGCTGGCTGAGAGCCCCTCCTACACTTGCAACCAACAGATGAAGACAGATGGGGAAGTGCGGGCAATTCCCCTGCAAGTTGATTTCAGGTACCCCGATGTGGCCTTCCACTGGGCGGCCAGGCGAATGGAGAGCCCAGTTGCATGAGGACATCAGAGGGACCCCAGCCTCCGCCACAAGCTTGTCTCTGACCTGCAGCCCCACCAGCAGGGCCGGGGGAGGCGATGGAGGTTAGCACTAAAGCTCGTTGTATGAATAAAACTTCCTTCTGGGGGACTCAGCCGAGGGTATTTCTGTGCGCCTTTTCGGGCTGCAGGAGGCACGGCCGGCAGGTTGGCGCTTGATGGTCTTGTAGGGCTGGGAGTGGGGTGTCAGTAGGTACCGTATTCTGCCGTGTGTGATGCCCACCCTCGTTTTTGGGGAAAAGTTTCAGGGGAAAAAATCTTTCATTTTAATTTTTTAATTCAAATGTGGATTTGTTTATATTTAGGTACCTGGTTTTTTGTACTATAAAGGAATTTTAGCGTTTCTGTTATAGCATATTACAGCACAAGTAGTCGTGTGTGACAAATAATCACAAAACACAAGAACAGATACAAGGTACAAGAAATTTTATGTGCAAATTTTTTTATATGAAAACCTGATGATTGTATTCCAGGGTATTATTTGCTATATGGATATTGCTATTGATTTCTAGACTTACACTTACTCATAAGCGTAATAAAAGAATTAAAAACATTTCTATGGATACGGAATTAGTACAACCCCCATAGAACGTGGTCCTTATTTTTCCCTCAAAGAATGTAGGCCAAAGGTACGCGTACACACGGCGAATTACGGCGGCCGACTCGGAACGGTAGGGAGCCAGCCCAGGCCTGCGCTCGGCAAGGTGACCGAGGGCACGGAGCCGGACGGTTCCAAAACTCAAGCCCAGAGGCAAGCCCGGGGCTGACAACGTCCTTCAGGCGGTGTTTGCCGGCTGGTCCTGAGAAGCGGACGGGAGACGCCCTCCCGGAAGCACCGACAGCCACCGGCAAGGAGTGGCCGCAGATGACCGCGGACGAGGGTCCCCTTCAGAGCAGGCCAGCCTCACCGACAGCAGCCCGTCCTCCGGGCTCGGTGGGGACACTCCCATATGACGCCAGCCTGGTCAGGGAGGTCAGCCGCTGGCCCGCCCTCAGAGGCCGAGGAGCACGGAGGTGGCGCGTGCCCAGTGCCACCTGGGCCGAGGAGGCGCTTTCGATCACTGGGTTTCCAGGTAAGCCTGGGGTGGGGGTGGGGGTCATCGGGGTAGGGGCGCAGGCTGCAGGAGACGGGGCAGTGGGGACCCACTAACTACGGGCACCTGAGTGCAAGGTGAAGTGGGGGGAGAGAGACGCATAGGTCACAGGTTCAAAACCGGCCTGAAGTTCTCCCCTGGGACCCGGCCCCGCTGCACCCCATCCTTGCCCGGCTCCTCCAGACCTCTCCAGGCTCCTGGGTGCTGCTCTGCTCCACACTGCTAGCCAGCTGTGCCCCTCTGTGTGGGTTACTGAGCCTCTCTGGCTCTCAGTCCACCCCGCTGGCGACCGCGGATGGCTACGATGTCCACGTGACACGGTGACCGTGAGCATTGATAGCAGCTGTACGATGCTTACAACAGCGTGGGGCTTGGCATTGTCTGTCTACGTGGAGAAACGCAGTGGACTTGCCCAGGGTCCCAGGCCCGCTCCCAGGCCTGTGACCTTCCCAGTGGGCCCTTCCTTCTCCGTGTCGAAAACTCAGCCCTGGTTCTTCTGTTCGTGGGGGGCTCGTGCAGACCGGACCGCATCTCTGGGCACATAGCCCAGGGTTCTAGGACTGCGCCTCCCTGCCAGACACAGGCCAAGTCTCCATCGCAAACAACTTTGTTTCCAGGTGATTTTTCCAGATTCAAAGTCAAGCACGAAACCTGCACTAAAAGGAGGTGCCCGCAGCGCCCAGCTGCTGCCTCCACGCGCCGGCGACGTTGACGTTCAGGGCTTTGGGGCCCGACCGTAAGTAACGTCCTATCTCTGAGGGGACATTTTTTAAAAGCCTACCCATAAGCCTCCCCTTGGGAGGTGATGGATGACCTGTGGGTCTCAAGTGTGCTTGTCCCACGGGGCAGTGACCCCCGCGAGTAACCTCCCCGGGGGGCGGGGGGCGGGGAGCCAGCCTCGGAAGCGTGATGATACGGACAGCAGGTGCCCACCCGGTGGGGGGAGCAGGGGAGCACCCTGGACCATGGGACACGCTGTCCTCCAGCGGTTTCGTGTTTTCGTAGGACCCGAAGCTGTTGAGAAACACACGGCGTCTTCCCCACCTGAGGTGTGGCGGGCAGTGCTTGCTTCCGTGAGAACATTGTCTCTCTGCAACGCTGCTTGTCTCCTGCCGCGTTGCGAACGTGAGCTTCGGGAGGGGGAGAAAAGAATGGACCGGGGCCCAAGACTAAAACAGGCGTGGTGCTTGGAGACCCTCTATCACGGAAGCACAGCCTTGGGACAAAGGATTTCTGGGGAACCCCGAAGAGACTTGCAAAGAAAGTATGTATGTGTGTGCACATATGCATGTGTGTGCACATATGTGCAGGTATACACGTGTGCATGTGTGTGCACATATGCATGTGTGTGCACGAGTGCAGGTATGCGTGTGTGCGTGCACGTGTGCGTGTGTGCGTGCATGTGTGTGCACATGTGTGCAGGTATGCAGGTATGCACACATATGTGCACACGTGTGCAGATGTGCATGCACGCATGCATGTGTGTGCACATGTGTGCATGTGTGCATAGACGTGTGTACGTGTGCGCATGTGTGCACATGTGTGCGGGTGTGCATGCATGTGTGTGCACGTGTGCAGGTTTGTGTGTGTGCATACACGTGTGTGTGCGTGCATGTATGTGCACATGTGTGCAGGCATGTGTGTGCATACACGTGTGTGTGCATGTGCGTGCACGTGTGCAGGCATGCATGTGTTCGTACATGTGTGCAGGTATGCATGTGTGTACACGTGTGCGTGCATGTGTGTGGGCATGAGTGCAGGTATGCATGTGTGCATACACATGTGTGCATGCGTGGGTGTGCATGTGTGCATGCATGTGTGTGCATCTATGTGCACATGTGTGCAGGTATGCATGTGTGCATAGACGTGTGCATATGTGTGCCCATGTGTGTGTGCATGTGTGTGTGCACTTGTGTTTCTCCATTTAATTTGGAAAGTGCTGGCTCTCGAGGGCACTTTGCAGGTCAACATTTACCCCACAGCTCTGGTCCCCTCTGTGAACCTGGGTAGCAGGTGACTGTGGGGGTTCAGGGACAATGATGCCAACAGACACCCTAGGATACCACCAACTCTGCCCTCCTTCCCTGAAGATAAAGACATACTTGGGTCCCAGGCCATCCTTCTCCACCAGGGGGAGAGGACAACCTGGGGACAACCTGAACCTGGCAGCCCCATCTCAGGGAGTGCTACCCTGAGCACGTCCCACAAGGCCACCGGCTTGTCCTCCCCCAGTGGTGTCGTCTCCAAGTTCATCGCTTTGCCAACGAGGTGACTGTCTCTCATGCACACACAGGACCTTGTGATTGCTCAGGGACTGACGATGTCTTCACTGTTCTGACAAATGTCACAGCCTATGTGCTTGTTCTGTCTGTCATGGCCGGGGCTCAGCACTGAGCCTGGGCTGGCAGATGTGCGGGTGGAGGGGAACCGGGTCCCTGTGTGTGTGTGTTGGGAGGGGGGTGTCCAGGCACACAAGTCTCCCTCGGGCGGGATGAAGCCCCAGCCTCTCTTGGGGCCTCTTAATCCCTGTCATCTTCTGCTTAAATGAAGGGTGGAGAGGAAGGGATTAGTGGGGTGTGGGTCCCTGTGGGTTTCTGTTTACATGTAAACAGAGAGAGGTCCCTGTCACCTGTCACTCACCCATTCTCTGCTGGGTCACAGGTCCGAAACGGATCCGGGAGATGTTCAGGCTCTACCTCTCCAGCATGGTCGGCTGGGGCAGAGGGACGCCCAGCCCCGGGAGGGTCCTTGGGGCTGCAGTGTGTCCCCACTCCCCGCCCCTCTCAGGGCTGCATCGTGGGGAACCGCCTGCTGGGAGCTTCACCCCAAAACTAGGAGCAGGCCCTTGCAGGAGAGTGTGTGCTGGGGGTGGGGGCGGGGGTGTCTGTGCCTTTCCTGACACACCTGGCCCCTCCCGGCCTCCCTGCACCGCCCCTCCACACAGCCTCCCGGGGCTCCTGGCTGTCACGACCACCTGCCTCCCGGACAGCCCCCCTCCATGTCCCAAATGCGCCTGCACTCAGCATGTTCCCCCACTGCCCCCACCCTGCTCCTCCTTCAGCAACCCCCCAAATGCAGGCTCCCCACTCTCTCCCCCACCCCCAGAAACCTAGAGAGTGCCCTTGTCTTGCCTCCCCCACCCCAAGAGCCCGCTGGTTCCCTCTTCTAATCGGCTCGTGCACGGCTGCCCCTCCGCCCCCGTGTGACACAGTGGCTCTCGGCCTTGAGGGGACCGGGGAGCGGGGCGCGCTCAGCCCCGCGGGGTCAGTCCTCACACCCTGCCCAGTGACACATGCTCAGGGCAGGCGGACTCACGTGGCGCATTGTGCGCTGAGTGTCGTGACCAGCACGCGACGTCCACGCCTTGGTCAGGCGCAGCTGTGTCACAGCGCTGGGGACCCGCCCACACTAACTAAGTAAAACAGACGGGGACAGTTAAGGCCCCAAAGAAGGGACACTAACGTGACAAACCTGTTTCCTTCCCTTCCTAGGTTTAGTTCAAGAGAATGACAACCTCCGGGAGCAGTCAGCGTGGACCGGGCCCGGCAGGGCTTTAACGGGCAGCGTGAGGAGTGACTTCTCCGAGGGCAGAAACCGAGCCCGGCCTCGGGCGGCGGGACGCATGGGAGCTGGGGCACCGAGGGCCAGCACAGAGGCCGTTAGGTGACATGAATCCTCCCCAAACCCAGTAACCCCATCAAAGGGGTGGGGGAGGGGCTGCCGCAACCCCCACCCCTGGGCCCGGAAGGAAGTTGTTTGCTCAGAATGCACATGACAGCCCCCCCGGGAGTGGGGGTGTTAGCGAGACGTGGGACCCCAGAGCTGTCACCTGCGCCAGCAACTGCTCTCCTCTGTCCCTGCCTCTGAGGACGTTCGGTTTGGACCACAACCCCAACTCCACGAGCTCCCTCCCGATGGCTTCCTTCTAGAAGCGAATTCATTATGAAGCCAGAGACACGCTGCCTCCCTCCCCATGAGCCCTCGAGAGGAGGGTCCCCCAGCGCCCGCGACAACCAACGTGCAGCGGAAACTCAAAGTGAGTTAGAAACCGCTCGTGGCCCTTGCTGCCGGCCGGGGCCTCCTCCTCCCCTTTGAGCCCCGCAAACAAGCCCCTCCGTCCCCGCTCAGGGAGCTGGTTTCTCAGAGCGCAGCCCCGGGTGACGGGGACTCTGTTACAGAGAAGTCAACCCGGGCAGGGAGGCAGGGGGACAGCCGCGGGCCGGCGCGTCACCTGCAGGGTCCTCTCAGGTGGGGACCCTCCTAGAGGGCGGGTGGTGGGGTCCAGCTGGGAAGCTTTTGTCATCACCCATAATCCCCCAGACAAGAGGGGGCCCAAGGGGGCCGGGAGGCCAGGAGCAGCGCACTCACTGACAGGTGTGACGCATGGGGCCCCGGCGCACGTCGGACCCCGAGCACTCCTTCACCCTGAAGCACAGGGTCTGTCCCTCCCAGACCCCGAGGCAGACGCGCCTGCCCGTGCACAGCAGGCTCCCTCCTGCTCCGGGAAGCCCACCCGGGGTACTGGGAAAGATAGCTCAGAACGGCAAGAATCAGCTTAGAAACCAAAACAGGGGCTCCCTGGTGATGCAGTGGCTTAAGGCCTTGGCGCTCTCAACGCCGCGGCCTGGGTTCGATTCCCAGCCAGGGAATCACCAAAATAATAATAATAATAAATCATAATAATAAACCAAAACATACAAGCACCCCCCCGCCCCCAGTGCTAGGTCAGCATCTACAGGTGTCCACTTCGTGGTGAAGGGACATGTTCACACACACACAGGCTTGCACAAAAGACCCTGAAGTCACATGCACTGGAGAACGTGTCCCTTTAGTGGAAGGTGTAGATTTCTCAGCAGCCCGACTTCTTGGAACCACGTACCTGCAAATGTCACCAGCGCTGCGATTCCACAGGGGGCGAGGCTGGGGGAGTGGGGCCCTATGTGAAGGAGCATCTCTGAGAACAAGGAAGGCATCTCCAAAGACGCTGGGGAGGGGTGGACATCCAAGTGAAGTCCAGTGGGCTTCTCTCTGGCTAGAATGTCCCCTGAATGTCTCACTGACTAGAATGTCCCCAAGTCTCATCCATAAGCTCATACTTCCCTCTAGTGTTCATCCATTGAAATGGCCCCCTTGACGCTCATGCAAAGTCACAGGCCTTGTGGATCCTCCAATGGCATGCATTGTCCCCACCACCTCAGACGCCAAGTCCTCCTGTTATAAAAATACTCTCTAATGCCCCTTAATGAAGTCCATAGAGACTTAACCTCCTTGTGCTCCAAATTTCCAAAAGGTAAACATAATGCCTGAATTCTACCATGGGGCAGAAGGAAAGAACTAGAAGGGAAGAGATTCATGGAAGGTGTGATTATTTCAGTGACTCACGAGAAGCGCCATTCCCAACCTGCCCGCTAGGAGGCAGCGCAGCCCTCACTGAGAATGCTCAAGGCCAGGCAGGAAGTGTGTGGCTGTGCCACCCAAGGCTGTCACAGTGCTCAGCCCTGCCAGGTGACTGAACAGCAGCCGTACACAGGGCATAAGTGCATGCTTCCTGTAAAACTGTTTACAAAAGCAGGTACCTGGCTGCACCTGGCCCCCAGGACATAGATTGCTGAACCCTGGTCTCGAGCTTACAGATAAGGAAAATCTTTGTGGGGGCAGAGCGGGGCGAAGTGAGATCCTGACCAGGAGAGAGCAAGGCCAAGTCCCCTGACGCCCCACCCACATGGCTTCTTCCCCTGAGCCCCCAGGCTGTCACTCAGAGGGTCATTCCTCAGCTGTGTGGGGAATGGGACAATGAGGGGCTGTGGGGTGCGAAGAGATCTGTGTTCAGCTCTGACACCTCCACCGGCCCCAACATTCAATTATGCGTCCGTTCATTCATTCACTCAAGCCTTTGCTGAGCGCCAGACCCTGTGCCTGCCCCACCCCATGGCCAAGCTGAGCCTCTCAAGGGCACAAGCAGTTAGGTCAGAAATGCACCACGAGACCATGAGCTGTCCCAGCACCCCTGACAGGCCACTCGGGGCAGCTCTGGGTCTTTCTCATTTGTCTCTAAGTCTCCCCAGGGCATTTGCTTTCTCGTGTCCATAGGGTGAGTCCCCCCAGCGAGTCCCCCAGCGAGTCTTCAGCACCATGGACAGAGGGCAGAGCGTGATGGGGCCGCCTCCCCCCACACCCCCCACATCACATCGCCAGGGTGCCCTGGGCCCCCAGGGACTGCTTGCTCTGGGCCTGGATGCTAGACCAGTGTCACCCAAAGCCTCGGCAGTTAAAGACTTAGTTTCATATCTTTTTCTCCATTTTGTCATGGGCTGATACTTCCGTAAAATGCAATTCATGTGGAAAGCTAGAAAACGAAAAGTCGTGTAAAACAGGTTCTGAGATTCGTACACCTGCTCTGTCGAATAAGTCACAGACGTTTCCAAACTCTTCATCTCGCTCCCTGCTCACGGGGAACAAACAGCCCGTGGCCCCGAGGCTGAGCTGAGCTTGTGTCTGGCTCCTTCATGAGCCTGTGTCGGTGTTAGCACTGGGGCCTGCTACACCAGAGCGCAGGGGTCTCCTTGGGGCCCCGGGCCCTGTGTCCCCGCCCAAGGGCTGTGGTTGTGGCTGCCCTTGCTAGCGCGGTCACTGCTGCTGCCCTTCCAGTGGTCCCCTCAGGGCTGGCTGTCGGCCATCCCAAAGCTCCTGGCCCTGGGTCCCAGGGAACTGCAGCTGAGCAGGAGCTGTCAGGACATACTGCATGCACTTCTCTGGGGACAGCAAGGATGCAGGCCCAGGAAGGAGCGGTCTCGTCAAGGGCACGGACCACACCTCCTCAGAGGGGCCGGGGGCCAGTGCCAGCTTCCTGGCTCCTCACACCCTCCTAGCCTCAAGAGCCCGGATAAAGTCTGGAACCACGTTCTTGGAGAGAGAAGGCTTCAGGGGGCCCTGGCACATGGAGATGAGTCCTTGAGGGCTGGTGGCAGCTGAGTGTTTACAGGGGGCTTCCTAGGGACCAGAGACAGGCACCTTCTACTGGCCACTTGGGTTCCTGGCAATAACAGACCAGTGTCCAAAGGCGTGGACCCCGGATTTAGGCCCTGTGATTAGTCAGGAGGCTGAAGGCAGTCCGTGTCTGTGATGGCAACACTCCTGAACCCAAGGGCATGTCTCAGGGGCTCTCGGAGGGGCCCACGGTGAAGCCAGGCTTGGGTTCTGTGTTAGCGAGGGCCGACGGGGGCCAGCACGTCCCAAGGCCAGCACTCCATGGGGCGTGGACCTGGGAACTGCAGGGACACTGGTCCGCTGGGGCTGCCTTAACAGCGTGCCACACACTGGGTGGCCTAGAGCAGCAGCAGTTACTGTCTCACACTTCTGGAGGCCAGAAGTCCAAAGTCAAGGTGACAGCAGGGCCACGCTGCCGCTGAAGATTACAGAAAGGGACGCTTCCTTGTCTCTTCCACGGGGCCGCCTTGTCCCTGTGCTTCTGTCTTTACATCTCATCCTCCTCTGTGTGTGTGTCTTTGTGCCCAAATGCCCCTCTTGTTACAAGGACACTAATCATGTGGCTTCAGGACCCACCCTACTCCGGTGTGACCTCTTCTTCAGTGCTTATTGATACATGTGCAATGACCCTACTTCCAAATGAGGTCACATGCACAACTACTGAAATTAGGGCTTTAATATGGCTGGGGGACACCATTCAACCCACAACAGTGGGGCTCTCGCCTGGGCTGCCTGAGCAAAGTTGAGGTTCCACGGTCTCTGCTCATCTGCCAAACACCGAGGCCCGAGATGCACCCGCCAACTGGTGTGTCTCTCTTCCTGGATCTAAAAGGTCTCGAAAAATCCCGCCGTTTCTCACCGGTATGAGAGACTCACAACAAGAAGCAAATCAACGTCAGCTAACGCGTAACCGCGCTAAAGACAAAGGCCACGTTTTGCTCACCTTTTGCGTCCCCATGGTGCCTCACAGGTCGGTACTAGGGGTCCCAGAAAAGCCAGTGGGCACGCTGGCTGGTCCCAGAGGGCCTGTACTGGTGTCTCAGGGTGGGCTATGCGGCTGGGGTGGGAGAGGTCTGAGGTTCCCCGTGGTTGTGCTTCTAGAAGAGTTCATCTGTTTTACCCTTTCGATGGCCAGTGCTTCGTGGCTCAAAGTGAGGTCCCTTTTGCTACCACGATGACACGCAGAGCCTCTTGGCTCCTCCTGATGTTCATTTTTCGTCGACAAGAGCGGCAACATTTTCAAGGCTTGTTGGAAGATTTGCGACATTTGCAGGCCCAGGAGGTGAGAATCAGGTGAGTTCTCCCTAAGAAATTTGGATTGTCTCTCAGCTGTTCAGGGGTGGGTTCCACTTCTTAGGGACGGATTTATAAAGAGAACAGGGCCGAGAAAACGTTCCCCGGAAAATGCTGGAACTGTTTGCGATGGCTGCGTGTAAGGTGTTCACTGTTAACGTGACTCACAACAGAGACGGGTGAACGGATCGTCCGGGAGGTCTCGTCAGAGGGGCGTGTCGGGGAAATAGGGAACGACAAAGCAGGTTTGTCACACAAAGGTGACAGGGTCGCCTCAGGCCACAGTCAGCCTGGTGTTTCGATTTTGGGGGTCTCAGGTTTGACCTCTTGGGCCTCCGTTTGCTCGTCTGTCAAATGGACGTCATGCTGCTGCGGTCTCACAGAACTGGCTCTCGTGACGGTCACGTGAGAAACGCGGCAAAGACGCTTAGCGGCGTATGGGACAGTGACCTAAACCCGTGACCCGGGCTGCCCGGGTGAGGGCGGCAGGGCCCTGGAACCGGGGACTGCCACGTTTTCAGTCACGTCTCCTTTCTTTTAAGTGACAAGCATTAGCAGAGCCCGTAGCAGACTCTCTCAGCCGTTCCAAGGAGCTACAATTCCCGTGCTCTCAGTCCCCCGGCCCCACGCGGCCAGTTCCACGGCTTTCAGTGTTTTCCTGGAGGGAGGACACGACTACCACGAGTTTAGAATGTCGGTGGGCCTGTCCCCCGTCAGCGATCACCCCCCCCACCCTCCAGCTCCCTGCCCGGCCCTTAGCAACCGCCGCGGTGCTTCCTGTGCTCCCCGGTCGCCCTGTCGTGCACGCCTCACGCCGATGGGACTCACGACGCCTGGGCTTCCGCGTCCGGCTCCTTCCACGCAGCTCCGTGTCTTCGAGGTCCGGCCACGTTGCGCCGGGGTCAGTACATCGCTCCTTTTTTACGGCTGAATGCTATTTCGCTGCACGGACAGGTCACACTTGTGTACCCTCTTCCCAGCTGACGGACACGGGGATGGAGGCGCCTGCCCTCCGGCCGTTACGAATCGTGAACACTCGCGTACAGCATTTCATATGGACGCGCGTGTTCAGTGCTCTCGGGCAGGTCCCTAGGACAGGACCTGCCAGGTCACGTGCAACTCGGTTTATTGTTTAAGGGACCGCCAGACTGCCGAGCAAAGTGGCTGCACCCATTCTCGTGGCCACCAGCAGGGTCAGTGGTCCTGACGTTTCCACGGCCCCAACAACACTTGCTGTTTCTGACACTCTGGGTGCAAGTCCTCTAAGACAACGGAAGTGTGATTACAAAACAAAGATTTTTGTAAACACATAAGGGGACCCTCAGAAAAATGGAAAAATGAATTCTGGCTTATCAAGCAGGATGGTAAACACACAGAGGCTGACCTTGCTGTGGAGGTGGCCCCACCAGGTGGCAGTGTGGGCCCCACAGATGGGACACAGACCAGACCCTGCGGAAGTGTCCACACTTCAGGCTTCCTTGTTGAGGACTTGTGAGGTGATGAGATGTTCTCTAAATCAGTGAGCAACTCTCCGAATTGAACTGGCATTAGGGACTCCGACCCCCTGACTAAGTTGGGTTCTTGGCTGGTCTCCATGGATCACATTTTAGGGAAGGGACCTTTGCACTGGGAAGTGAGTAATTACAAACGAAACAGAAGGTTGTCTTAAAGATCCAGAACCCTCCCCACTCCTGACAATCAATCCTACACTGAAACCTAACTGATGTGTGTGAGACTTGTTTTAATACATGCTATTTGGTTCACTTATTCCCAAAGAACAGAGTTTGGGTCGGGAAAACCTATAGCAGCAGTTTGCAAAGTGGTCCCAGACTTCTGGGGTTCCTGAGACTCCTTTGTGAGGTCTGCAAGGTCAAAACTGTTTTCATGAGAGGACTAAGAAGTTATTTGCCTTTTGAACTGGGTTCGATACTTGAAAAGCACAACTGGGCAAAATTGCTGGCACCTTCGCACAAATCAAGGCATACGTGTCAGACTGCACTAGGCATCTCTGTGTTCTTCACCACGACACACTCGCGGTGTGTCAAAGGATAAAGCCAGATTTAGTTCGGGGCAGCTTTGATCAAAGCAGAAGTGTGTGTGCAGCATGTCTGCCACTCACTGAGGTGCTGTGACCGTCTCCAGGGAAAGCTCTCGTGGGGTCGGTGGGATTGGGAGGAGCTACACTGACTGGCTTCTCCATGGAACTCCATTTTTATTTGAGAGAATGACTGACTGGTTATTCAGTGTTGAGTATTCAGCAACCTTTTCTCAAAAATGAACCAAGTGAGTCCGTCACTGCAAGGAAAACAACCGATAGTACTTGTCGTCAATGATAAGCTCCGAGGTTTCAAATGAAAAGCAGAAATCTGGAAGACTTGTCTCTGCCCCGCCGAGCTTCCCAGCCCTTGGAGATTTTCCTGATGAGACATATGGCCGTATTAACAAGGGTGAGTTTTCAATTGACATGCAGGTGTCAGCATTGGAAGATCTGCATAAGTCAGTGAACCAGGATTTTTTAAGTGACCAACACTTACTGGTACACCATCGTGAAAGGTTAAAGATCCATTCACAGAACAGAAGACACCAATATCATGTGTAATGTAACAAAGGAAAAACTGCACTCCCATAGTTTCAGACTCCACATTGCAACTGACCGTTAAGCGATGACCCTTTGTCGCCCACGGCTATCTAGAAAGAGCATTAGGACACTCTGTTCTGACTGTATCTCGACGCGGCCTGGATGTTCTTCACCCACCACAGAGGGGAGGCTGAAGCAGATGTGAGAATCCAGCTGTCTTCTATTAAGCCAGATAGCGAAGACGTTCATAAAAATCTAAGAGAAAGCCACTCTACTATTTTGTTTTAAAAATGTAATTTTTTTCATCAAAACATGTTAGTTGTATTAACATGTAATGGGTTTACTATTTTTGTTTTTAAATAGATAAAAAACGATTATTGTGAATACTTGGTTCTCATTTCTAATATGTTACATATCAATCACTGAGTCCCAAGGGGTCCCGAGCCCCAAAGGCTAGAGAGCTCCTGACCTACAGCCAGGGAGCATTTTAAACGCCACTGACCTCTGGGGCCACTGAAAAGTAACAGGGCACCGGTCTGCCTTGCTGCCCACATTTTTGTTGGGCTGAGTAAGTTTGTGATGGCCAACTTTTCATGGAGACATAAGGTAGATCGTTTATACCGGGCCTCGTCGGAGGGGGGGATTGATCCGTGGGTCTGACATGCACTGACTTGGCTCAGAATACAGCGATGAAACCGCCCCAAGGCGACATGAGACACCCGGGGGCTGGTGACCTGGGGTTGCCTCAGCGGTGTGCCCTCGGCTCTTGGGCAACTACGTGTGCGGGAAGAGTTTGGAAAACAAGGATCTTGTTTGAAGGTTCCTCATTCCAGAACACGAAAACACCTTTTCGTGTCCTGTGGGACATACCTGCTCTCCACCGTCCCGCGTCCGTCGGCTTTCGGTGGGCAAACACTGCAGAGGACGGTTCGAGAACACGGTACAGCGAAGAGCGGGCCCCCCAGGTGGCCCCACGACACCCGCATTCCCCAAAGTCAGCCTTTGCGGAGCCCAAGGACGCGACCTGCATGTCCTCGGGGCTTGGACCTGCGCAGAGTTCATGTTTACACATGTGTTTCCTTTAAAAATTAAGGTTTTCAAAAATCAACTACATCTCCTTTTACCCTATTACTCATTTTATGTTTCAGATGCGGACGCAGAGGCAGCACGCCAAGCCTCAGCTCAGCAGACCTGACCGCTCCGTCCGCAGCGTGACCGGCGGGCCGCCGTCCATCCTCTCCGAGGTTCGCTGCAGACCTGGCTGGGGGTCAGAGTCCGGGGTGAAGCCAAGTGCACCTCTTTTTCACGCCTTCCCAATCAGTTCAGTTTGTCCTCTGGGGTGCTCCCACCGCACCCAGTGGTCCGGCTTCAGAAGCACCTCGTCGTGGTAGACGGTGGCCGGTCCTGCAGCTAAGCTCCACGCCTGCCGTGCTCGTTGCGGGGTCCCCCGCTCCTGCTCGGGTCTTCCGCAGACGAAGCACCAGCCAAGCGTCTGCTCACTGCGCTGGCACCCACGTCTCTGAGCGCCGGAGCACACGCTCCGCTCCGGGCACGACACCGCCCGCCTTCGCCAGAAGCGCATGCAGTTAGGGTGCCGGGGGTCGGGTCTGGTGAAGATGGCCAATCGCCCATCAAAAGGTGAATGATTACCCGAGTAAACACTTCCACCATCCAGCAAACTCAGTTAACCCCGAATGCCACATGCCCGGGGGACACCGAGAGCCCAAGGTCTAGCGCGTGGACGTGCCCCTGAGTGTTTTTACAGCCCTCCTGCGTGCATGCTCGGTGCCCCCGCCGGGACCGAGTGGAATGTCCCCGTTGGCATCTCAGCTCAGCCCCTCCCCGGCTGTGGGGCGGTGCACGCACCCCTGAACCCAGCTCCGCCCCAGTGGCTGGGCTATGAAATGGCGTTAATTATAAACCAGCACACGCCTCTGCCGTGGAGTCGACAGGACGTCGCTGTGTAGGGGTGCCTGCGCCGGGACACGGCGATGTGTGCTGGGGTCACGGCTGCTGCAGCCCGGGGACTGCGCCCCGCCCACTCCGTGCTCCCCAGTAGCCCCCAGCGCCCCGCCAGCGCCACGCTGGGGGAGCGGAGCAGCGACGCCCCCTCCCGACGACTTGCGGTTGATCGTGCCGTTGAGGTGGCTTCGCGAGGACCAGGGTCAGGGTCAGAGAGGACAGGCCTTCCCCTTGCCCGACCCGGAGCGGGCAGGCTGGAGGGAGCGCTGTGCTCCAAGTAGTTTGTTTAAAACGAAACGGAAACCAAGTCACAGACGCAGAGAACAAACTGGTGGGAGGACATGC
>PVJL010010433.1:0-29194 GCA_004026885.1 Lyroderma lyra | reverse complement strand
GGAGGTGGATAAACTAGAAGCACCTGGTTTGAAACGCACGGCCCGAAAACACGGTTCCTATTTACTCGGTTCTTGGTTCCCCAACATGTGGCCTTGCTCACGGTCTGGAGGAAGGCTGTCTCGGACACAAGCGCTTATTTGTGTAGTTTTTAACCAGGACGTTGTCTGAAATTCTAACCGATGTCACAGTTACTGTCTGGGGTGCGGACACACCGCAGGAAGCCAGGAGGAGCAGGGACGGACTCCGTGGGTCCTTCCAGGAAGTTCTGCAAGGGCTTCCCGTGTCTCACAAGGTTCCCCCGGCCCAGTTCCTTCCTGAGCATGACTTTCATGCACCAGTGGCCCTGGCCACCACCAGTGACCCTGGCCACCAGGAGTGACCCTGGCCACCACCAGTGACCATGGCCTTGCTTTATGATTTAAGGAGCCCAAAGTCCTTTGGTCACAGGATCTGCAGCCTCCCCTGGGTGTGTGGGAAAGTCGCCTCAGGGACACCACACCTTCCCCAGCTGACGTTAGCACCCGAGCCCGGGCTGAGTCTGCGGCAAATGGGGTGCCTTTGTCTGAGCGGCCCCTTTGGTTCCGAGTGAAGGGGAGCCGCCGACACAGTGTCCTGAGCAATGGGGGACACAGCGGGGAGGCCGCGTGTCCTGGCTGGGACAGAGCTCAAAGGGCAGGGACCTGTCTCCCTTTGGTCCCCATGCTCCACCCCCACCTCTCCCCTCAGCCTGCCTCAGTGGAACCGAGTCGAAGGCAGGTAGAAAGGAAGGAGGGCCCGGAGACCAGTCTGCAGTCCTGCTGCGGCTGCGTGGGCGAGTCATAACCTCCTGCGCGGCACGTGCTGGTGCTCGCTCATTTGCAGAGTTAACGAGGCTGCAGTGACTGAGGGTGGGGGTGCCCTTCACCTTTATACTCACAGTTCAAGAGAGAGGGGAGCTCACCTCCTCATCCTCACACTCACGGTGCTTACCCATTTCAGACTGAGTCGTGTCTGCCCCGGGCAGCTGGACTCCAGACTGTCCCAGCCTAACCCTCCACTGATGGCCCTTTCTCCTGCTTGTTGTTCAGTCCGGTGACGAGGTGCCAGGGTAGTCTACCACTGCATCCCCAGGTCCTGGGTGTTAGGGGCTTGGGGGTAAGGACAGGGACAAGGACTCAAGAAGAGATCACACCCCTGGCTGAAGGATTTATCTGCCCAAGGAGCTGGGGGTTCTGGGTGCCGGGGTCAGGAGAGCCCAGAGGGCCCTCAGGGACCCAAGAGCCCGGTTCTCACCACGTTAGCATTTCAGAACTAAGTCCTGACCGTGAGCCATCCTGTCCCACACCCGCCACACGTGCGTCCCTGTCCGGGTTGTGGAAAGACATGTCCGTGAGGGAAGGAAGGCCCCCCAGGCCACGGGGCTCTAAGCCACCGCGTCCTCAGCCTCTGCTGGTGGGTCACACACTCCCACAGACCCCCGACACCTGTGTCACCACCACAGCCACTAAGCAGAGGGTTGCGTGACGGGCTGGTTGCATTTCTATTTTGACTGACTTCACCGCAATCCTTTCCAACTGAGATACAGTCTGGCCTCCCGATCGCTAGGCTGTGGGGTGCTAATTTTCATCCTTCCTCTGTCTTGTCACATTCTCATGTCCTCTCCGCCTGGGAACCTCAGAAATGGGTATCAGACTCCACCCGCCGCTGGGATTGATAGGCCAGTGACGGAGGGATGGTCCGGGGCACCAGGTCATTCACTCCAAAGTCTCACCTTTTGCCTCCAACGCCTGGTCCCGCAAAGAGGAGTGCTGCCCCCCCCACCCCTGTGCTTGGCCGTCTTCCTCGGTCAGTGACATACAGGGTCCCTGCGCTCTCCCGAGGGGCACGAGCCACCGCAGCGAGCTACTCACAGGAAGGGCGTGTAACACCGACCTTTATTCAGAGGGCGCGGGGGTCAACAGGGTCCACGGCGACCATCCCCGTACGCACTGGACACGGGGGGGGGGGCGGGGGGAGTGCCTTCCCCGTCGGCTCCCCCACCCTCGGGGGAAGGACCTTCTGCAAAAGGACATAATTTATGGGGAACACAGGGTCATGCGATACAAAAACCATCATGAGACGACAGTCCGCAGGGCTGCACTTGACCTTGCTGATTGTCCGGACAAGTTCACCCGTCCGTGCGCAGGGAGGGGACAGGCAGAGAAGGAGACCCGGTGACAAGAGGACGGAGCTCGGAGTTCAGAACAGAATTCCGTCTCTGGGCGCGTACTCCATTGGCTTTCTCTGCTCCTGCTTCTGCCGGTACCTGGCCTTCTGGTAGAAAACGATGACGACGGCGGTGACCACGTCCAGAAGAATGACGAGGAGCAGGAGCCAAAACGCGTGCCCGTAGCTGTGGGCGGCTCCTCTGTGGGTGGCGGCCGGGTAACGGGGGTAAAGCGTCTGGACCAGCCGCTCCGAGAGCTGGTTGGACTGGACGTTCCCCACGAAGAGGATCATGGTCAGGAAGGCGAAGGAGGCTGGAAGAGGAAGTTTTGTGAGTGACACGGTGACGCGTTTTTAATGTTCCTTAGCGGAATGGGTACTCTGGGGGCAGTCACGTCTACACCGGGGGTTACAGAGCTGAATGCAAACGGGACGGAAGACACGAGCTGGGTTCCAGGCACGACGCCAACGCCTGTGCAGGGCGGTGCACGCCGGAGTTCAGAGCCTTCCGGAAGCAGCTGGCGTCCCGCCCCCTCCCTTCCGGGGCGGTGCCCGTAGCCGGAGTCTGAGTGAGTGAGTGACTAAATGATCGAACAGGAGAGTCGGTGGGGACCCTGCCCGGAGAGGCCGGGAGGGCGGGGAAGGCTTGCAAAGCAGAGGCAGCCCGGGAGCGTTTCCGACAGGAGAGGCGGCCCGGCCACAGCCACGCGGCGGGCAGCGCGCGGAGCCCCCGGGGCTGCGAGCCAGACACCCAGCCGGCAGCGGGGTGGTCCCGAGGGCCCCAGGCGCTGGACACGGAGGCCGGGACCACCCTGGAGAGCCCCGAACGCCGTCTCAGAGCTGGGACCTCACCCTATCAGGGCGCTCAGTGGGGCACAGTGTTCGGTCAGAAAGGAGAAACTGAAAACGTGTTTTTGTCTCCTTTTCGGTTCTTCACAAATTCCTCCCCTAGGAAACCTCCCTCGGCATTGACCTTGGAAAGCCACCCTGGCCTAAAGAACGTGTGGTCCCGGAGTCAGAGCAGGTTGGGGGGCTGCAGCCGTGAGCCTGGGGTGCTTCTCTGAACCTCAGTCCTCGTCTTCCACTGGGGTAAGCTGGAGACAGAAGGTAGCCCCGCGGTCACACAGGGCTGGGGACGGCTGGGGGCCGGAGCGGGTGGCAGCTGAAGGGCCCAGGGCTGCTTTTGGAGGTGATGCACCGTTCTAAAGTTGACTGGGGTGATGGTGGCCCATCTCTGTGGACAGACTGAGAACCACTGACTGTGCACTTAAATGGGTGAATTGTGCGGTACCAGAAGCCCATTAGCACCGAACTGTTTAAGGAGAGGAAGGAGATCAGGACTCAGACGTCCCCGCCCACTGACGTCGGCGTTGGACCGTGCCACGTGCTCACGGGGAGTCCCCAGCATGGGAGTCCTCGGGGACACGCGCCATGTAACTCTGCCTGTGCTGACACTTACCCAGAACTACACGGGCCTTTCGGCACCAGACGTGTCCTGGCCGTAACCCACGCCCAGGAGACGCTCCGAACAGCCCCCGGAAAGCCCTAATGACAGGTTCCGTGTGACGAGAAGCTGCCGCTGTACTTGATGACAGACTCCCGTCCTCGGTGGGACAGTTTCACCTCCTCGTAATTCGTACGGATGAAGGCCACGCCCTCTGACGCCCAGGGTGTCTCGCACCCCTTAATTTCCCTCCATTATGCCCTTGTGAAGTCCCTTGCACACGCTTAGTCACAAAGGGGCAGCCTGAACACAGGGTCAGGGACTTTCTGTCCAAAGTGGACGCACGGGCTTTGGTCGGAATCGGGAGGGGTCAGCGCACAGACACAGGTGCTGACCGGGGCCCCGAGGAAGGGGACACCCCTCACCGCCCACCTTCCTGGCTTTCTGGGGCCGATTTACGTGGGGCTGGAGCAGGGAGTGTCCCAAAGGCTCAGGACACTGGCTTCCCATCCTGGTCTGCCCCCCGCCGTGCCCTGTGACCTGTCACATCCTCCTCTGCTCTCTGAGGCCCTCGGCCGAGGCACAACGTGTTGCAGCAGACAGGCAACTCCTCCAAGTCTCCCGTGTAGCCGCGGTGGTCGGGCCCGGCCGGGCGGTGTACGGGCCGGCGGGGGTCCGAGGCCCCAGGAGCCCAGCAGCGCATGCGACCGTGTTTCTCCTGCAGCCTGCAGATCCCACCCCGCTCCTTCAGAAGCGAGCCTGGACGCGACCTCGTCCCCTTCCCTCAGTCTGGGAGCGTCCAGGCGGCCTCGGGGGTTCACCACACTGCCCTCCGGGTCCCTGCTGCCAACCCCGCCCGCAGGCCCCCGCGGCCCAAGGCGGCTGTACGCACAGAACCCACTGCTGGCCCAGCCTCGGCAGGCGGGGGTCTCCATCCAGAAGCCCCCGGGCCCAGCCTCGGCAGGCGGGGGTCTCCGGCCAGAAGCCCCGGGGCCCAGCCTCAGCAGGCGGGGGTCTCCGTCCAGAAGCCCCCGGGCCCAGCCTCGGCAGGCGGGGGTCTCCGTCCAGAAGCCCCCGGGCCCAGCCTCGGCAGGCGGGGGTCTCCGTCCAGAAGCCCTCGGGCCCAGCCTCGGCAGGCGGGGGTCTCCGTCCAGAAGCCCCGGGGCCCAGCCTCAGCAGGCGGGGGTCTCCGTCCAGAAGCCCCCGGGCCCAGCCTCGGCAGGTGGGGGTCTCCGTCCAGAAGCCCCCGGGCCCAGCCTCGGCAGGCGGGGGTCTCCGGCCAGAAGCCCCCGGAAGGAAACGTGGAGTCCCCAGAGGCAAACCCGGCCGGAGGCCACGGGGCCGCTCGGCCGCTCCGAGGGGCCCGGATGCAGAGCCGAAGTCCTCCCGGGGCCCCGGGCCAGCCCGAACGCAGACGTCCTCGCACACCAGCTCGCGGCCGGCCGCCCTGCCCGCCAGCAGCCTGGCTCTGGCACGTGGCCTGGCCCCCAGCAGGGCACGGGGGTCTCTGTGAGAAGCAGGTGCGGGGCGGGGGGCTCTGCAGGCCCCTTGGTTCACGTTTTCTCCACGAACGGGCGTCAGGCCTCTCCCGGGCACAGTCCGCGGAGGGACAGCCCGAGTGGAGACAGGGCCCCTCTGGGCGGGATGAAGGGGTCAGCTCTGGACCCCGCGGGCTATAGACCTGGCAGTGCCCCTGTCTCTGCAACTCGGGCCTGATTTTCCCCTTGGGGCCGCCTCAGCCAGGGGGCGGGTCCCTCAGTGACTTCAGGTCTGTAGGCTCCAGGGCTGGAGAGTGGGCTGTGACCCTGAGAGTCAGACTTGGGGGACAGGGAAGGACTTATCTGCTGGGCTGGCTGCAACCAACTGGGGGTGAGCCAAGCACAGCTGGCAGCCAGGTTGCCTTTAAGAGCACCCCTGAGTGGTAGAGGGAGTGCAGGGGACCTCCAGGGACAGACATGGGCGGGAAACAGTTGTGGCGGTGTGAGCTGCGACCCCCAGTGCAGCTGAAGCCCCTGCACCCCCAGACTTCCTAATTACATGCACAAAAATTAAAATAATCTATTTCTTCACCAGGGCAATGAGTGCCACTGGGTCTCGCCTGCCTCTGGTTTGGGTGACAGAGGTCACCGACGATCATGGAAATAGCTCGGGAAAGGCGCCCTGGTGCCTGGGGAACATAGCCAAGCGTGTCCCCAAGCGCCCCAGCCGCTGACGTGGCCCCGGGCGGAG
Source organism: Lyroderma lyra (assembly GCA_004026885.1). Lineage (NCBI taxonomy): Eukaryota > Metazoa > Chordata > Mammalia > Chiroptera > Megadermatidae > Lyroderma > Lyroderma lyra. The sequence goes on along the minus strand of PVJL010010433.1, from coordinate 23,336 downwards.
GTGGGAGGCAGGAGCTCCATGGAGCCGTCCAGCCCACCCACTCAGTTTGGGGGGTTGTTCGCTTTTACTAGCAATGGAAGCACAGACTGTGGCTGGGCGTCCTGTCTGGGAGCATGCAGTGTGACCACCCACACAGCTTTGTTGAGGACAGTCCCCATTCCACCCACTGTCCTGGGTTAATGACCACGCATTGCTCTTTCAGAAAGTCCCTGTCTGATCCACAAGTCATGTGGCTCTCTCATACCCAGGCTGCGCGGGCACCTGCCCACCCATCTCTTCAACGACTGGTTCGGAAAAGGCCCCCGTGGGAGCATCTGCACGACTCGAATCGGCCTGTACGAGGGCCAGGGGGTCACGCTCCCCGGCACGGCCCTGCTCACAGCCACCGCACGGAGCCGCAGGGGCCTCCTCGGGGTGCCTGCACCGGGCTGGCGTGGGGATGGCCTCTCACAGAAGGACGGGACGAGCCACGCAGAGTCCCTCCTCTGGGCTTCCTGCGCCCGCATCCCCAGGGCACCCTGCCTCTGCCTGAGCGTGTCTGGCCCGTGTTAAAACGCACCTCCTGGAATCCACGCCTTGGCAAGATGGGCTTCTTCAGAGCTGATCTCGAGATCAAGCCTTCATGGTGGAGAGGGGGAGAGAGCAGGAACCCCCACCTGACCGGGCCTCTGGGCAGAGGTGGTGGCCGCAGAGCTCCATGAAACCCCAGCAACAGTCAGGCCCACGGTGACTCAGGCTGGCACCCACTTCCCCTGTGGTCTCCAGGCCCCACGCCAACACCTTGCCCAACAAACGGATACAACAGCCTAGCAACAGCACCCAGCAACACCCTGGGCCCACAGGTGGCCCAGGAGAAGGGCGATGGCCCCACATTTTCCCACATGACATTTTTGTGGTTCTCTAGGGCCCAGTCATACAGATGTGTCATGGGTTTTAGTCCAAGCTGACTGTTGTTACATGGAGGTGAGAGGGAGAGTAAATGAGTGCGTGCATGTGTGTGTGCTGGATGAGTGTGCGTGCATGTGTGTGAATGCGTGTGTGTATGTGAATGTGTGAGTGTATGAGTGTGTGTGAGAGTATTTGCGTGCATTGTATGTGTACGTGTGTGTGAGCATGTAAATGTGTGTGCATGTGCATGCGTGCGTGAGTATGTGTGCATGTGTGTGAATGTGTATGTGCATGTGAATGTGTGTGTGCGTGTGTGTGAGTGTGTGCGTGTGCGTGGATGTGAGTGTATGCATGCGTGCGTGTGTGTGTGAGTGTGTGTGTGGTGCACGTGTGTTTGTGTGTACTTCTATACACCCCACAGTGCACGGTGGGAGCCCAGTGAGTGTCCCACGATTTACGTGCAGTGTGTTTAACCCCTTGCATGAGAGACCTAGAAGCCAAGGCTGCTGTGTGTCACAGATTTGGGCGCCCACTGCCCCCTCCTCACCTGCTCGTTGCCCCTCGCCCGCGCACTGAAGATGGAATCTTCCTTTCAGGGATTCTCAAGCAATGCTGTAGATTTGCACAAGTAAACCCCAGCCCCTAGGGCATGGCACAGCATGCAGCGAGCCCGCCCGCCCTCTGTGGCTCAGCTGTGACTGCGTGTTCGTGCGTGAGAGAGCGACGCAGGGGGACAGGCAGCGAGCAGGTGCTCCTGCGCAGGTGCCGGGTCTGGGGCCGTACTCACCGCCAAGCCCGCTCCAGGTGTACACACCCACGGGCCCCAGGAACGTCTGGTAGGGGTTGCTGAGGCTGTTGTAGAAGGTGAACCCCGAACTCAGCAGCGAGGTGGACAAACTGAGGACCAGGAACAGGATGACCACCGAATGCAGAGTTTTCGGGGAAGAGTTGTTCAGTTTCTCTAGAACTAAAACAAAGTTTGGTGAGTACGTGGTGCGCAACGCGAACGCCGCTCCGGACGGAGGGCCTCTCCACACCCGTCCCGCCACCCTCCGCGCTCTACCCACGCAGGTGGGTGCCTGGCTTACAGGCTGTCAGGCGGCACCTCTCAGGTGTGTAGGGGCAGGAAGGGGTGGGACCCGGGATCCCCACACACTCCCGGCTCTGGGCCGGTGCCCCAGGCTGAGGAGTGTGACCGAGGCGCTTCCAATAACGGGACGTGTCCCCATAGTAAAGTCCCCCGTGCCCTCCTGAATAAGTGCTGCAGGGCCGGCCCGCGGTCCCTGGGCACATTCGGCGGCAGACCCTCGCCTGGGGGCGTCGCCGTGGATTCATGGCAGGCAGCGTGCCCCTGGCTCTGAGCACTAACTCTGCTTCCACTTGGAGATACTTACAGGGTGAGCCCCCCCCCACAAAACCTGTGACACCGAGGATCTGGTGAACCCTGAGATTCCTGAGGTGACTAGAGAGCTAGAGGTGGCTGTTATGGAGGAGAGGGGCTGACGGAAGTGACCAGGGACGTGGGAGCCCACGGCTGGCCCCGGCGATAGGAAAATGACTGATGTGTGTGCAGATCGCGGCATCGGCCCCACTTTCAGACTTGACCTTCCTGGAACCCGAGAGGATTCGAAACCCACGCAGCTCCCACGCGGGAGGTGGCCTCGGGTGAGCGATCGGATTTCTGCCCAAGCCACATCCCTCTTCATTCGAACACGATTGCGTAAAACCCGTCTGCTTCTCGGGTGCAAAGCAGCTCCATGGTGATGCGGTCCTGCTTCTGCTGGACGGGCCGTCTCCCTGTGGCTGGTCACCACATCCGTCCTCCCTGTCGGTCTGTCCCCTGGGCCCTTTGTTTACAACACAAAGTGACCCGCCCCAGAGGCGTGCCGCCCCACGCTTCCCCGCGACCCCAGCCGTGCGGCCATCAGACCCCTCCGAGGGCTGCCAGCGGGCTGTGCGTCCCTGGGAGAGTGCCACCACGTTCAAGAGTCTTTACCAGGACGCTCTGGGGCAGTCACAGTGACGTAAGGAAAAAGCGGTTCAGGAAAGGACTTCGGAGTCCATCGCAGTGTACGGACACGTCCTCGGGCCCGACCCCGTAAGGGCGGTGCTGGGGGGGGCAGGGAAAGACCGTGTCCCCCCAGCGCCGCCTGTCGGGCCCCCAGAGACAGCAGGCAGCCTCTCGCAGCGCCACCTCAGAGCTGCGCTGAAGAACGAACCAGAAGGGCCCTGGGGACTCTTGTTCCGGGGCCCGAGGGGCGGTGCTCCTCAGCCCTCCCTTGTGAACCCCGCTCTTTCCAAGAACAGGGGCCCCGGAGCTGGAGGAGAGCCCAGGGAGCAGCTGCCGAGCCTCCTCCGGAGACGAGTCCTGACGGCACCCCCTCTTGGCACGGGGGCCTTTTCCATCACTGCGCGGCCTGTCACTCAAAAGGTCAGTGTTGTGCCCAGAGCTGCCTCTGGACGACCTGTGCCCGGGGTCCTGCCGTTCCCTCCAGAGCAACATGGAATCTGCCTGCTGCCCCCCGCCTGACAGCCTTCCCCGGTGTTTGAAGAGGGACAGAACCCCAGTGTGACCAACAGGTTCTCCGTGAGGCCTGGTGCCCGCGCTGCACGCACTCCGTGAGTCCGAACCCCCTCGTCCCACCAGAACCGGGGCCACCTGTCCACCGAGCCGTCCTCCCTCCGCTCCTGAACGTCCGTATGCGATTGGGTCAGTTCCTGCTCTTTCCAAATCAGCCCACTTCCTGCCACTGGACAAACACGGGGCCTGAGACTCATCTGACCGGCACATCTGCCCTCGGTATCGCGGTCTCATGGTAAAGACCCTCAGGCGGCGAGGGACGTCACCCTGATGGCCACCAGCCGGAAGTGTCTCTCGACAGAGCAGGGGCCGGGGGAGGGGCCCTGGGAACCGCAGGGGCTGAAGGCCGCAATGCCAGGCCCAGGGGGCTGAGCGGCGGGGGGTGGGGCAGCGAGAGGGGACAGAAGAGGAAGGGGGTCAGAAGGGTGGGAGAACGGAAATGCCACGTGTCCCTGGGGGCCCCGTGGGGGACCTGACAGGGTACAGACAGGAAATGATCAGTTCAGCGCCGCGGGGACGATGACGCCACCCTGGGCCGGAGTGCACTTTGCTGCCTGGGAGCAGAGTTCAGCTGACACACGTCCCGTCTGCTCGAACCCAGCGAAGCTGGACGGTCCCACACTTCCTGTGAATGACCCCCGCCACAGCCCTCCTGGTTACGCACGGCCCCGGGAAGAACTCCAGCAGGGCACCGGTTACACTCAGAATGGAGGCCCGCCTGTCACCAGCTGTTGTCCGGCAGGGATGGGTGGGGTCCGATGGCCCCCCTGCCCTCTGGGGCAGTCGCCCGGCCGGGACTGTCCCCAAGGCCCTGCTTCCCTGTCTGGCTCACCCCGGGGGGCTCGTGTTGCTGCTATTTCGCACACACCAGTTTTGAAACGAGCGGCAGGTGACACCAGGGACACAGTGGGCCACGCCCGTTCAGAGGCACAGGGTCGATGCTGCAGGTGTTTCACCACTTAGTCACCAGAGGAAGAACGGTTTCCCGTCACACGCTCCTCTGGCTCCTTGGGCACAAGGCGGAGACACTGGGATCCAACCAGACGCCCAGTGGGGACGAAGCCAACCCTCCGCAGCCAATCAGGAACGACTTGGACACAACCAGAAAGCGGAGGCTCCAAGGCGGGGCAGCGCCCTGCGTCCCAGGCGGTGGTGCCCGGAGAGGCGTTCTGCTTTGTGCACTTCCTAAAGGCTCTGAGCGGGCGTTTATACACTTTCCCTTCTTTCCGGAGTAAAAATCGGGGTTCTTTGTTTTGGACTGCTGATAAGATTTCATCGACACGGTTCCTCCGGGGGAGTCAGTCACCTTGGAGTCATACTCGTCTGTGCATTCCGGTGGCAACCTACCTTCCTTTTAACTGCCGTAATTAAAATGGTATTTCAGTGTCCTGCGTTCCCTGCCACCCAGGTGTGACAGCTGGGTCTCCCCGCCCCATCCTGGCCCAGAACACAGACAACGAAAGCCGGGAAGCCAGGGGACGCGAGCGAGAACGAAGGAAGGAGCAGCCCCCAGAGCACCTCACCGTTGCTCCCTGCCTACAAGATGAGCAAAGACACGCCGCTGTCCCCTCTTCCTTCCAGGGGCCAGGCCTTGGAATCAGGAAAACCAGCTCACAGGTGGCACTGACTGCTGGGACTCTGGCAGCCCCGGGGCACTGGGAGGGGGCGCGGTGTGAGAAGTGGGGGTTCCAGACAGCCAGGCTCCCTGTGCGTGGAGAGTTCACTGTCCAGGTCCCTGGTGCCAGCTGGCCCCCTCACTCTGGTCACCTACAAGTCCACAGAATTCGAGGGAGAGCGGGTGGCTTCGTGGGTGGGTGCGAATTTCCCCTACTGGCGCCTCCAGCTCCTGGTCACCAGGGAGCCTGACCCGCTGGGGCTCCTCAGCCCGTGGACCTCAGCGTGGCCCTGGAAGAGCTCGTTAAGTCCATGGATCCCAGAGCGTGGGCCGTCCCAGCTGGTGTCCCCAGCCTTTTGGAAATTCACCAGGGTTCTTTGGGGAAAAGAGTGCAGGGAGGCCTGTCTGCCCACCTCCAGTGCGGTCATGCCTCGGGGGGCAAAAATAAGTCACTCCTCCCCACGAAAGGCATGAGACCTGTCCAGGGGAGTGGTTGTGTGTAAGGAAGAGGCTTTTCTGGAAGCTTTGGAGAAATAAACCTCATTTGTTCTCTCTGTAATTAACTGACTTTTGCAGTGGAGTTAGTCTCTGGATTACATTCAGCGTGGGCCCACTGCACACCTCGGGCTCCCTGAGGACAGGTGGGGCGTTCAGAAGAGATTGGCAGGTGGGGTAGCCAGGCTGGGTGGAGGTGCCCCTTGCTGTCACAGCCACCAGCAGGCGCTTTCGCCCTGCTGTTCATGCAGAGTGCTGATCCAACCGATGGGAGGTCTGTTTTCTGGAAAGGCTAGATGGTAAACTCACCCAGGCCAGGGGCTGTGGAAAGTTCCTCGGAGCATCCGAGCCCCTCACGTGGCAGCCGCTCAGGGATGGGTTTTTGCAGTGGCATTAAATATCCGGAACACGGGGAGTGGCCAAGGCAGCATGCTTGCTGGGGGACACCGAGGGCCCGAGCTGTCCCTGTAATGCGATATGTGGTGCAGTGTCCTTACCAAGTCCGACAGACGATCTTCCCCAACAACGGACTTGTCCCCTGAATTACTTTGGCACTTTGAAATCAGCCATCACCACTGCACTCTGCTGGTTCATGTCAAAATCTACAGTCCGAATCGGCACAACGTGATCAATCCCGTGCAGAAACAGAACTGAGCTCTGCAACGTTCACTACTCTTGGGAGGTTTTCAGTGTGACCTCATCTTCGCCAAGAAGCTGACACAGTTAACTTCTCAAATGGAGGGGCCAGTCCCTCACTGCTAGGCAGCACAGCGGCACTGACGCAGATTTTACTGGGCCGCAGTGACCGGCTTCTGACTTGTAACGAGCCAGCAGGAAGCAGCCGGGCCTCACTGGGATGTTACAGGTTTGCTCTCGGCAGGGAGAACTTGTGGGTCTGGGGGAGCACGCATGGGTCTGGGGGAGTTCACGTGGGTCTGCGGCAGGCAGACACCAGGACGGACGTTCCAGCTACATGGGACAAGACTTTCCCCTCTTTTCCGGAGAACTGTTGACAAGTGTTCCAAGTTCAACAATTGCTAAAATCGTCAGCAGTGCAGCACCCTGAGGCTCAGAGGGTCCTTAGCGGACACCGACCAGAGCAGTGGGCAGCACCTTTGCCAAGGAGGACGTGGTCCATCTTCTCCAGTGCCCGGAGGCTGACGGTGACTGGACAAAGTTGGAAGGTGGTTCTCGGGGAACACAGAACAAAGGGAGAGCCCGACGAAGCGCACGCAGACGTCCCACCGCCTTCGCACTTTGCAGTGGGTGCCCCACTGGGGCCTGTGGCCTGTCCAGGACCATGGCTGCCCTGCTGCTGATTTCAGCAGCGCGTCGTGGGCGATGGAGCCACACTCCGGCCCACGCTTGCCTCCCCGGAGCACGTCAGCAGGTAGTTAGGTGTGACTCTCAGTGAAGTCATTTGTCCCCAACTGGAACCCACTGGTTCCAAACAGACGCTGTATGAACATCAAAACATCCACAGGGTGTCATCTCGTATTTAAACATTTCCAAATGTGTCTGGAGACCACGCTTTGGTTTTGAAAATGTTATGCACGTCACCAAAGTTGTGACTGCGTCTTTGGATGCCTTGGTTTCCAGTGGCTGCAAAGCGCATGCTCCCTGTTCTCCCAGCGGCCGCTGGCGGGTGCCGAAAGCGCATGCTCCTTGTTCTCCCAGTGGCCGCGGCGGGTGCCGAAAGCGCATGCTCCCTGTTCTCCCAGTGGTCGCGGCGGGTGCCGAAAGCGCATGCTCGCTGTTTCCCAGCGGCTGCAGTGGGTGCCGTCCCTGTTCTCCCAGAGGCCGCGGCGGGTGCCGAAAGCGCATGCTCCCTGTTCTCCCAGTGGCCGCGGCGGGTGCCGAAAGCGCATGCTCCTCGTTCTCCCAGCCGCCGAGGCAGGTGTTGGGGGAGCCCTGACGCTGCTGAACCTGCAGAGGAGACCTCGCTGTTGCCAACATCTAGGAGACGAATGTTGGAGTTGGAACTATAACCACGTTGCTCTGGATTTACAGAAATCGTTTCATTAATAAAGTCACAAGCTGGAGCGAGAACCAGAGCAATGCCCAAGGCGCAAACTCGGACCATCGTGCTTCGCACGAGAACCAGATACCACATTCGCGTAAGGTAGGAAGTGACGCGGGCTGCTGAGTCAAGAGGAAATGATGACATGATACCCGGTGGTGCCTGCACGACACCTGTTGGCAACATGCAAAGCAAAACCCATCGCAGGTGCTGAATAATTTACAAAGGTCGCTTTTTTAAGTCTGTATTCAAATTTCGAAAGTCAAGGAACTAGCTAATCCAACTTAGTCTCAATGATTTTTTTTTTTTTTTTTTTTTTTTTTTTTTTTGCGGGGGCAGAGGTATTTCCCTGGCTGGGAATCGAACCCAGGCCACAGTGTTGAGAGCGCTGAACCCCAGCCACTACACCATCGGGGAACCCCCTCAATGAATTTTTATTGTCCACTTGTTGAGAGTAGGGCATTGTTATGAAAAAAATCAGCAAAAAAGATTTAGGGGTTCCTGTGAAATGTATAATTATTAGAATGAATAGAAATTTAATAGCATGTCCAACAACAGTGAGATATACTTTGGAGGTAAAAATGCAAATGCCAGTTGGTTAAAGAAATGAACTTGAGATAGAGGTGTAAGAAGTGGACCAATTTTCTGCGTTATTCCTTCCCTAGATGCCACTAATGCAGCTGTGGACAGAGGCTGTTGCTGCAAATAAAAATCCAGTCTATACAATTAAAAATTAAGTTCCTCATGTAATGCAACACATAGATGATGACGATGCACTGTAGAAGTGTACACCTGGAGCCTATGTCATTCTTGTTAATCAATGTCACCACAATAAGTCTAACAATAAAAAAAAAAAAAGAATTAAATACCTCCTGGCTGTTGGATACCATCTTGCTGCTACATATTTTCCTTAATTATTTACTTGCCGATAAACTCAGTAGTATCACTTACACAGAGCCTGTTCCACAGTCAGATTTTTGTGTTAACAGACACAACCAGACTGAGGAACCTGAAATAATGACACAGTGAAATTTCAAAAATCTGTTCACATCTATAGCCCAACTCAAAGCTTACAAGGAAATTACTCTTGAATGGTTATTTGGCTCAAATATAAGATGACACAAGGGTTACCCAGTTCACCCCATCTCGCTATCCCCGTCCACATCTGTTTCTCATTTACCTTGAAAATCTTTGCCTGATTCTGCAAGTCCATGACTCAGTACTTGAATGCTCTGACCACGGAAGAGTCCGTAGGTGATCACGATACTGCCGTTTGAAGAAGAATCACTAACAGCGATGGTACTGCGGGCCCATTCTTGTGTCCCAAGAATTACACAAATTACAATGAAAGATCCAAAGCTTGTGAAAAAGCTTGATAAGAACATCAATGTTTTCTTTGTCGTAGGCATTTTCTCAGGAAAATAGGGGTCCCAGGGTAAAAAATATATTTTTTAAAAATATTTTTGGACCTTATCATTTGGAGCCCAGAACTGAAAAATGGAGTCTAATGCTTGTTGTGTAATATAAAAGCTTGCTCTTCCCAGGAAGGGGTATTCCAATGAGTATTGGACTATGAACGTGATCATAAAGATTTACAGTACCTGAACTTTGGTCTGGAGTGAGGGGTTGCTATGGTTATAGCCAGCCAGCAGGAACAAGGGGTAGGCCTCAATCACACAGTTAATTTATAACTCTTTGTCTAGTGCCCTGGGACCACGTTCGGGCTACCATATCAGGACAGGACCAGAACCCCTGAATAATGAGGGCCGGGGGATCTTTACCCTCAAAATGTTGCTGATGTTAGCAGTCAACAACATAGAGTCTCAACTCATTCATGACTTGCTTTACTGGTTAGTGGCTTGACACTGACAATTGTCCCAAAAGGAAGTCCTAAGCAAATGAAGCCTTTGCTAAAGTTACTTTGGGGTGGAAGGAGAGAAGTTTGCATCTCCTTATTTTTAGACCTTATCAGAGAGGTGTTCCTTTCAAATAGGATCATATTTGCAGATTATTTAAACTATAACTTGAGAGGTTTCATCTCCATTTTCTTTAGCATTCTGATAGAGGTAGCTTGGAACATCCTCGCACTTGGTCTTTATGCCTCCTATTCATCCTCTCTGTTGCATGGCTTATAGTTCATATATGATCACTTCTGGCCTTCAGAGAAGCACCCCCATTTGGCAAGTAGATAATTTCTTGAGATAAAAATAGATGTTCACAACAGGTTTTGCACTGTTCTTTTTATTGTATTCTTTGTTTGATTATAAAAATACATGGATATCCAGAAAGTATCCAGCCTTATAATATGAAAAATAGAGGGATTTATGGCTGCATTTGTTTTTCTGGACACCCTCATATACATGTATGCATTTTGTATAAACTTACATTTGTAGGCTATTTTTTTAAAAAAACATATTTGTGAATGCTTTGCTGCTTCAAGTTGAAAATGTCTATTTAGTCAAATATTTCAGTCTTATACTTTATGCTTTTTGTATTTGATATCCTAACTCCAAAGCTACTAAGGCTTTTTAATTATAAAAACAAACTCAAGTTTGCTTAAAACAGAAAAGCAAGGAAGAAAACCAATAAAATGCACTTAAGTCATCAAAAAAACTAACAAAAAACCCCCAGGAAGGTGTTACATTTCATGAGACTACAGGATTATCTCACAGTTCCCAAGGGAGGGTGACAACAAGAACTCAGGAAGTGACTAGAACTACTGCTCTCCATTTATGCTGCTCTTTTTACACATTTGTTTATTCTTCTGCAGTTTTTTAATAAATTTTTACCTCCATTTTGTTGTCTTTACTTTGATTTTCTAGTTTCCTGAAATAAATATTTTATTCCCTTAATTATTTTGTTTTGAATGAATAGTGAAAATTATTTTTAAACTATGAATTTTCCTCTCAATATAGCTTTGGCCAGATCACATAGGTTTTACATACAGTCTTTTAGAAATTGTCATTTAATTTCCTGAAATTGCAATTTTTATTTCTTCCTTGCTGAGGAGTAAAATAATTCTAAATTAATGATATGACAGCATTGTTACTATTTTTATTATTTATTTCTACTTTTCTATAGTTTTGATCAAAGAATATGGTCTTACAATATTTCCTCTTTGGATTTTATTGATACTTTCCTTGTGGTCAATTTATAATCTATTTCTATAAATGTTAGCAACATTTTATATGCTACTTTATTTTATGGATTTACCACCATTCATTTAACTATGCTCTATTTTGGACATTTCAGCTACTATTAAATTCTTTGCTCCAATAAATTTGCTTGGATGTACATTGTTAATTATAGCCTTAGAATAAATATTTAGAGAAGGATTGCAGTTTCAGACAGACATTTTTGGATTTTTGATACCAAACACAATGTGTAATTCCACTAGCAATGTTTAAGGACTCTTTTTTACAGTGCTAGAAAATTATGACTATTAAGTTTTTAAATTGTGATCATTTTTATAGGTAACATTGATTTCTGTTACAATTCTATTAATCTGCTTTTCTGTCACTATAGTTTTGCCTTTTCTAAAATTTCATAGCAATGGTATATCATAGTGCACAGTCTTCTGTATCTGGCTTGTTTTGAGATTCATCTGAATATATCCATTCAGCAATTGATGGACATTTAAGTAGATTCAAGTTATTGACTATTATGAATGAAGTTGTCATAAATATTTGAGTACACGTCTTTGTGTGTGTGTATATGCTTTTTTCCCTCTTCGGTAAAGCTATAGGAGAGAAATTACTGACACATAGTAAGTGTATTTAACTTTAGAAGAAACAAACTCTTTTTTGAAGTGGCTGCACCCCCCCAAAGCAACAGATGGTAGTTCCATTTGCCCCCATCTTCTCCAACACTTGCTGTGATCAGTCCCTTAAAATTTGGCATTATGTGTGCTTAGCAGTATCTCACTATGGTCTTGATTTGCATTTTGCTAATATTAATGATGCTGAACATGACTTTATGTGCTTATTTGCCATCTGTATACTTTCTTTGGTGAAGTGTCTATTTAAATCTTTTTTGGTGATACGTAGTCACTTAGCCTGGATACATTTTGCAAGGATTATTCTGTATCATTTTTTTCTCATTCATGGATTGTCTTTTCAATCTGCACGTTCAAATTATTGCAGATAATTTTTCTTGATCATCGTTCTGAAGTGTGAGCTCCATTTGTTGAAATCTTACCTTCAGGCCCAGCAGGCATTCTTGTATTGGGTTATGTTTGCCTACTACATCCGCCATTTCCTCTAAAAGCTTTAGTGCCTTTATCTTTTCCCTCTGTACTCAGTGGCACTGCCTTCCATTATGATCGTTTGTCTTCCAACCAAGTCTTTTTTAACTTTTACATTAAATCTGAAATTGTGTGGTTTGGAGTTCCAGTTTATTAGTTTCCTTTGCTCCAAAGTTTCCTTTTCATTTCACCTCAGTTGTTTCAGTATTTTATTATTCACCCCTTGTTTTATTGAATTCTTCTTACTGTCTGTGCTCACATAGCATAAAACATGCAGGGAGTACTATTTCTGTTTGCTGGACGGGGTATTTTCTCAGCCTGAAGGGGGTTTAGTGTCTTCCTTTCCTTTTGCTATGTGTTTCCATAGTTCCCTTGGCATTCCTTTCTATCTTGCTTGTGCTGAAGGGGGGCAGTTCTGCCATCCTCCCCACCTGTTGGAGCCTGTACTGTACCTTAGCTTCTTCAACTTCAGTTTTTGGATGGATGGGGTTTTTTAAATAATTTTCCCCCCCAAAAAAATGCAACCAGGAGAGAAGAATGTGAAGAGTTTTGACAAAGCACCTCCATCAAGTTGGCTTAGTTGACATGAGTTTGGGATAACAGAAGCCCCAGGCATAATATGGTGCACAACCTCAAACAGGGTCACCTTGACTCGCTCTCTTTCTACCTGCTGGTCGTGTTTCTTGTGGTTCTGCTTCTGAGTTCATGGACTTTCATCCTTGTCCAGACTTGGAGGGAGCTGTCATTGACTTTGGTTTTGATTCATTTTGAGTCTGGGGAGAGGCAGCATCTGGGACCTTGCTTCAAGTCAAGAACCTTTTCCAACTAGGTTTGGGAACATTCCAGAGGGCATGGCATTGGGGACCATCTCGCCCTTCAGTTAGGCATAAAAGGAGGCCTGGGACTCCTCCAGGAGGGATGGACCAGGGCAGACCAAGGCTGGGTGTGGCAGACAAAAGCAAAGTGACGTCAGAGCCTCTAGTGAAGCGGCCACCGCAGGGAGAGCACAGCCTGGGACACGAAGCCCTCGCAGGCAAGGGGCAGCAAGACCAGTACCTGGGGTGCAGGCCACCTCTGCAGCTGGGAGGTGGCTCTGGCTGAGGATTTCCCATTCAGTCATTCCGGTCCTGCTGCTGCCGCTTTTGACGTATGTGATTATGATCTTTATTTGCTTAACAATTTTTCTAAGTTAATTGACTGTGACACTGTCTATGTTAGCTCAGTGGTAATGAAATCTGAAATGATGTACATAATATTTTTATAATACATGAAAATAAATGTGTACTATGAAATAAAAATTGGTCGTCCTTGTACTGTCTACTATCCATAATCCTCTCTGACCTCCTCTGCATGCACTGTGGCTAACAGAATCCTACTTTGGAAAATGCCAGGCGAGCTGATAAAAAGACAGAAAATTCCTCTGCATTGGCAGAAGGCACTGGAACAAGCTGTTATCGTTTTTATTTTTTATTGCAATTTGGGGCTGCTGAATTCTTCTGTTTATTATGTGGGTTATTAAACATCAGCTTAAAAAAACACGCCACAAACATGCAGCTCATAACACTTAGAGCTCTGGAGTATAAACAGGATTTATTTTACTGTTTTTAGTTAATTCATGTACATTTATGTTCTTGTAGTAAAATGTGCATAGTTTACGTATGCTTTGGGTTCATTGTAATAGAAAGACTGCCTCAATATGATCATAATTTTCTATTCAAGAGGCTTTTTTTAAACACATAATGGCCTCTGCTAACATTGTAATGCTACAGGAAATCAAAACATTTAAAAACTTTTGCTTTAATAAGCGATAAGAAATAGCAGCCTATATCCTATTCACCAGGAGAGTTTCCTTAATATCTTAGTGCTGCATCGTATCCTACTACCAACTTCATACAAGACAAAAACTATGTGAATAATAAATCATTCCGCAAGTGATAATAATGTTCTGTGAACTACAGATACTAATTTCATGGTGAGAAATAAAGAAGTAATTTCTTTTTGTCAGAAATCTGTTGAAGTTCTTATAGTTTCTCAAAGAAGTTAAGGGGAAGATAACTTTTGCTAACAGGTAAACCTTTCTGAGAGACTGTGGTTTTTTAAGTTGAGGTATAATTGACATAAAACATTAGTTTCAGGTGTACAACAATGCTTTGCTATTTGTATAGACTGAAATGATCACCACAAGAACTCGACTTGGTATTTGTCACCATACATAGTTACAATTCTTTTCTTATGATGGGAACTTTCCTAAGATCCCACACTCTTAGCGACTTCCAAATACGCAGCACAGTATTATAACCTACAGCCGGCATTCTGTACAAGACGCTGTGGGCTGTGAGTGAGGAACATCGGGCTGTTCAGGCGTTATAAAACCACTGGAAGCGGGTCATGGGAGGTGCCGGACTGTGCTGTTATTTCAATGGTATCAACTCTGTTTCTGGCCCTCAGTGTTTTTTAGTCATATAAGAAGAGAAGTAATTAACAACAAACAAACACAAGGAAGCTTGGCAGAAAAATTAAAACAATTTTTAAAAATAACCAAACGAAAATTCCAAGACCTAAAAATACACTATCTGAAACGAAAACTCTGGATAGACGTAACAGCAGATTAAACACTATTGAAGAAAAGATCAATAAACTTAAACATATAGCAATAGAAATTATCCAAAACGAAACACAGAGAGGAAAAGCTTAAAATTTAAAAATGTTCATGGGGAGTTCCCTGATGGTGTAGCGGCTTAAGGCTTTGGCACTGGTGCTGTCAGAGCTGCGGCCTGGGTTCGATTCCCAGTCAGGGAGATACCCACATACCAAAAAGCAAAAAATAATAATAATAAAAATGTTCAGTGACCTGTAGGACAATATTAGGAGACATCGTGCACATATATTTGGAATCCCCAAATGGCTGAAATCCCCAAATGGCTGAAAATTTTGATGAAAACTAAAAACTTACAAACCAAGAAGTATAAATAATCTCAAATATGATAGACACAAAGAAAATCACACTAAGACACATTTTAATCAAATTTCTACAAAAACAATGATAACGAGAAAATCTTAAAGGCTACTGGAGAAAAAGATATATTACCTGAACTACTGATACAGGTAATAAATACGAACCTCAAAAAGAATTTTGCAGTGTGAAAGGAACTAGGGATAAACGAGTTTATACTGTGATTCCATACGTGTGTGATGATACAGATCAGGCAAAACTATTTATGGTAACAGACGCCAGCAGCTGCCTCTGGTGGGAGTGAAGGTTTTCCTGGGAAAACTTGGAGGGAGCTTCCGAGGGTGATGGGAACGTTCAGTACGGTGATAAGGATATGTATTTCGTTGGTTCCGTATTTGTCTTCATTCATTAAACTGTGCACCGAGGATCTGAATAATACGTGCATATTATTCATCACGAAATGTTGTTACTGCCTGGGCATAACTTGGGGAGTGTAAGGATAACTGAGTAATGTAGAAGCAGAAAGTTCTGGACCCATCAAAGTTCTTCATTCTGGCACATTCTAGAGATCAGAAGAGCCATCCTGAGTTTCCTCTTTGTGGGAACAGAGCCGGAAGTCCGTTTTTCCTTGCTTGCTGTGCCCTGCAGCCAGTCAGTCACCAAGACCTCCCAATTTCCTGCCCTAAGGTAATGTTATGTCAGTGCTTCCGTATTTGCTTCCTACACACCAGTTTTGCCTCTTTTTGCTTATTCTCCTAGAGAACAGCTCTGGCTCCGGGGTTTTCATTTTAATTGGCATCTATTGAGCCCTTAAAGCTCAATGACTGTTATCTGGGTTATTGGGGAGTCCTCGAGTAAAGGGGAAGACGAGACACACAAGTGCAGTTAACATCAAGTCCGGGAGCACTGCCTCCAGCTGGGCTTTACGGGGAACGTGCTGCTCAGCCCGATGAAGGGGAGAGGCCCGGGGAGCAGTGGGGACCCAGCCAGCCGGGCCCAGGCAGGGATTAAACCGGAAGTGAGTAGGGGGCTGAGCGGGAAGCTGCGGGCTTAACAAGGGCTGAGTCCTGGGGTCCTAAAACAGGGATGGCTAGTTGTCCAGGATGGCAAGAGGCTGGGGGGAGGCAGGGGCGTCCTCAAAGCCCAGGGCCAGACAAGGGGACTCAAGTCTGATGTCGATGGGGGCCTTAAAGCCCGAGAGGCTGAGCAGAGGTGGTTCAGAAGGATGAAGAGGCCCCTGCATGGAAATCTACCCACCTCTGCTCTGGGGCGAAAGACAGCATGCTTTTGTGTGACCATGATGAACGCCTCCGGCGTGTACACCAAGTTGAAGGGTAGTGCTAAATTCCTGGAAGCATCTTCGCGGTCCCACAGAGAGGATATTACCGGGATGGAGGAGCCATCTGCCCCTCGTCATGTTACCAGGGCTGCTGACTTTCCAACAGCAGATGTCTGACAACGGCGACGTGTCTCTCCCCTCGTGTCGCAGTCTTTGCCTCCGCAGCCCGCAGCCTTAACAAGCAGGACGGTGCTCATCAGAGCCCCGACAGGATCGCCTTGCGTACAGAAGCAGGAAATGGGACAGTTGGGTGACGTCACCGGGCTACCTGGCCTGACCCACCCTGGGCGTTCCCTGAGGGCATGCTCTAGAGGGAGCCACCACCCCGCTGGGCTCCAGGGACACCAGGTCCCCCGGCTGCCTGCCAGGGCCCCTCCTCTAATCTGTCAGCTTAGGAGCTTCCTTGAGCTGTGCTGGGAGCTCAAGGTGGAGAGGTGATGGAGAAAAGCAGTGTGGGAGCTCACTGGGCTGGGCCTTGGCCACCTCAGGGGGCACAGCACAAGGTGACGCAGAACCCAGCGGACACGGCATGCATCGTTCTGCCCCTCTGCTGGCATTTCCTTTAGGCTGACTCCTCCCTCCGTAGCTACACACCACGTGGAGAGCCGGGCCGCAACACAGCAGACCAGGCGCCTCCACGCTGCTGCTCTTCCTCCGGGTGTGTGTCACTTGGCCAGATGATCGCCGTAGTGACAGGCAGGTCCTTTTCAACGTCCACAAGTGGGCACCCTCATCCTGAGGAGGACACGGAGCACATGGCTCTCTCCACTGCTGGGAGCCGGCAGTGGTCCCCGGTGCCTCGTAGCGACCGCACGACCCCAAACTTGATCCCAGCCGAGCCACTTCCTGGTGCCCAGGGTCAAGGCTAGGCAGGAGGGGCCTTTCCAAGCTTGTAAGGGGGCCTGTCCCACCTCGACACACTTCCCGCGGGCCTGGGGCTCAACAGTGGGGACTCGGCCAGGGTCTCCTCGCGGGGGCCCCGGCCTGGGCGGAGGGGCCTCTGGGATGGCTGGGAGCCTCGGGGCCGAGGCCGCCCGTGCCCGGCCGGGCGGGGCGGGCGCCCGGGGTGCGCTCCCGGGGCCGGACACCAGGCGTCGCCCCCGCTCCTCGCAGCGCCGGCCCCCGCCCCCGCCTCGGAGCCGGAGCCCGAGCGCAGCTGGAGCGGAGGCGGCGGCGGGACCCGGCCGGGCAAATTTCCTGCGCGGCTGCGGGCGGCGGGCGCCCTGGGTGCGGGCGGCGGGCGGCGGCGCAGGCGGCGCCCCGACCCCGCGGCCCCCGCGCGGCCCCACGAGCCTCCTTGGCGCCCGGCGGGGACAGAGGGGCGCCCCGGAGGCCGGCGGGCGGGCGCCCGGGAGATGCGGAGGCGCCACGGCGGCGGGATTGGCGCGACCCGACCGGCCGCCCAGAGGTGAGTGCGTGCGCGGGGTGTCCGGGCGGGGGGCGGCGCGCCCCTCCGGGGAGCCGTGCGCCCCGGGTGGCAGGAACAGGCCGGGGACGCCGCCTCCGTCGCCGCCGCGAGAGGGAGGGGCCGCGCCGGGGTCCCCTAGCCAGGTCCCTGATGGCCGGTCGCGAGCCGGGTGCCAGCGGCCGGGGACCGCCCGACCCCGGGCATCGGTCCCGCGCAGCCCCCAGCCTAACTTGGCGACTCCCTGGGCAGCGCTGGCTCCTGGTGAACGGCCCGGCAGAGCGTGTGTCTGCGGTGGCGGCGGTGCTGGGGCGGCGGGTGCCGCCGGGGGTGCTGGGGGCGACGCGCGCACCGGGGTTGAGACAGGAGCCCTTTGAGAAAGTGACTCGGAGTTGCGCCAACTCCGGGAGGGGCAAGGGCCGCCGCGATGCTGCCCGGTGGTCACAGCGCCCCGCGCCTTCTCAGCGAGGGGAGCAGAGTGGGGTGCAGCTTCCGCGGGGTGGGGGGCTCAGAGATGCCGCGGGGAGAGCAGGGAGTGGGCAGCCCCCGGCTGGCTCAGGCCGGACTGGCGCTGTGATCAGTGTCGTGGGGCGACCTATGCATGGGTCAGAGTTCAGCGCGGTGCCAAGCCCAGGGGCTCCCTGGGACCATCTGGGGAGGCCTGGCGGCCCACAGGATGGAGGGGCAGAGCCAAGCCCTGCTGTGACCTGCTGGACTGACCTAAATTCCTTCGTGGCACGGCAAGCCTTTCTAGAAAGGTGAGACAGTTGTACTTGCGTGTTTAGGATGCGGATTTGTCTTGCATGCGGCCGCTCTATCTGAGTACCCATCCAGGAAACTCGGGGGGAGGAGAACGTGGCTCTGGGCTTGGACTGTGGAGGGCAAGATGGTTGAGTTGAATTAAAACCAGCAAAGGATGTCACGTGTTTCAGTCATCGTGTCCACGGCCAGTCGCCTGGTGACCCCAGGTGATCCTTGACATGGGGAGCCTGGAGGTTTTTATGTCCCCAAAGTGGATGAACGTCTCCTTTTGTGCAATAAATACCCATGGCCTTTTCAACTGCGTGTGTGTGGGGGAGCAGCGCGCTGTGCCAACAGCGGGGTGGGGGGGGGGGATGGGGATGGGGGAGTCATGGGGCTGAGGCTGGCGTGGGGCGCAGGCTGGTGTGGGAATGGGGGCGGAGGTTGGGGCCCAGGCTGGTGTGGGGCCCAGCTCTGTGTGGGAAGGGGGGCGGGGGTCGCTGTGGCCCAGGCTGGTGTGGGGCTGAGCTCTGTGTGGGAATGGGGGCAGGGGTCGCCATGGGGGAGGCTGGTGTGGGGTCAAGCTCTGTGTGGGAATAGGGGTGGGGTCTGGAGTTCCTGAGCACAGACTCTCACCCTTTGCGGAGCCAAAGGCCATGTCACCGGTGACATGGAACGGGCCCAAGAGGTGGGGGCTGTGCTCTCAGCCTGCAGTGGCACCCAGCTCGTCCCAGACGTGGCCCTGCCTCTGCCCCTGACCTCAAAGACAGAGGTCGTCATTCTTAGTGTCGGTGATCCCTGTGAGTAAGCACCCTCTGTCCTCCCCCACCCCCCAAAAACACCCCAGACTCTCTGTATGTTGATATGAGCCAGGAGCTAGGTTTGCCTCTGAGAAGGCCAGTCCACTGGGTGAATCTGGGTGGTTTTATATTGAAAGCCCTGTGTGCCCCCACCTCAGCCAAATCAATTGTGGGAAGTAGCTAATGGGGTGACTGTCACTGTGAAGCTTCCCAGAACCCCCTGGGACGCACAGAGTATATATGAAGCAATGTGGTCAAGTCCAGGGCCAGGCACAGAGGCCCTGTCTCAGCGCCTCCGTGTTCTTGTGCGTGAGCCCTTCCCTCCAGGGGTGCAGGTCCATCAACCCCTGAGAGGGGCCACCAGGAATGTCAGGGGGCGGTGAGGGTGTGCAGGGGACACACTGAAGGTGGGTGTGTGAGGAATCAACAGTAGTTAACGGTTGGTTGGTAATAGTGCTGAAATGTGGATTTCAACTGCTCAAAATACACATCTCCTCCAAACCAGGGCTCCGTCGGTCCACTTAGCTAGGTCCCCAGCGCCATCATCGCAGTACAAGGCACCCCTTCCATCAAAATTCCCTGCTTCCGTGCCAAAGGAGCATTTCCAGCCCAGCCCACTCCTGCAGTTCTCGTGGCCAGCAGTCCCCTTGACATTTCTCCTGGGACCTCAAATACCTCCAACTGAACCTGCCCCAGACCAAAGTCGTGATGCCCCCCACCCAGCCCAGCACGGTCTGAGTTTTCTTCATCCATCCAGTCACATCCGCCTCCAGTCTGCTGTGGAAAGATTGCTGAATTGTAGTTCCCCTGAGGACAGGTGGTGACAGGAAGCTCCTGACAACCGTCGTGGGACGAAGGGACGCGTGAGGCCAGGGAGCGTGTCGGGAACGTGTCTGCCGGTGTAGACGAGCTTGTGTGTTCTCAGGGGGTGGCAGGGTGCGGGTAGGCAGCCACACATTTTTGCTGACGTAGCTTGAACGGGGTCACAGAGGGATGGGGCAGTCTGTGTAGGGGTTACTTGGCCAATTCTTCTGGAGATGCCGAGCGTATTTGCTAGGGTGACTGTCTGAGCTGGACCAGAGGCACCCGAATGACTTCCTGAGGGGGCAGGTTTGGAGCAGGGAGGGGACATCGTGCACACTGCCCTCCATTCCTTTCTTTGATGGCTCTTTTTCATTCATGACATTTTGAGTTACACGTACGGGGCTTCTGCTGTCAAAACAAGAACGAATGTATCCGTTAGGGTAGAGACTGGCCTTCTCACTGGTTATCACTAGGAACAAACTGTATGTGCCAAGATCCTCTCCTGCCCCTTTGGTGTACTATCTCCTAGTGAACCGATAGTGAGGTACTCCCTGCAGACACCCCCAGGCTTCCCATGTCCTTGGAGGGGAGCCTGCCCACCCCCCTGCTCCAGTTTAAGGACTCCTACTCGTACCTCAAAGCCCATTCAAGTGCCTCAGTCTCCACTAAGCCTTCCTGACTAAGGACATCGCTCTCCCTTTAGTTCCTTGTAGTGCCTGAGTCTAGTTTGATTTCCACTCGGCTTGTTTAGAAAGTCCATCTCCTCTACCCAGCTGGTCAGTGCTTTCAGGGTGGACCGTGTGTCTGAGAGCTTGGACTTCGGGTTCAGGCATGTGACCTTGGTGAAGCTATTCAAAATCCTGCCTCCGTGTTCACGTCTCTACAGTGGGCATGATACCCTGCACTTTACACGGCTGTTGTGGGAGTGGCAGATGATACATCTAATGTGCAAGGCACAGGGCTGGCACTCAGTAACTGGGGCTGACCTTCCCCCTGGGACACCTACGGCTGTGGGTTGCGTGCAGGACTAACCAGCGAAGTTCGAATGAATAAACGGACACAGTCACGTGACTAGGCGGACGCCCTTTGCGTGCCATCCAGTGCTAGGTCACATCAGTATGGGGTGACATGCTAGGGAGCGTTACTTCCCGCAAGGTCATTTGAGTGATGATGTCAGGTTGCGTGATCACGTACTTTAATCTGGCAACGTCCCGGTGTGCCTGCGTGCGCCCCGCGCAGGTCCCTTCTTCAGCGCGCGCCTTGGGCTCCTCAGTGTTGGGTGTGCGCGGAGGCGGAGAGGCCGGTTCTGATGCACTTCGGCCTGCCCGGGCTCGGGCAGAACTAGCCCAGGCTGTGCGCCAGGCACCACACAGTCAGCCAAACGCAGTGCTGAGAAGTCGTGTGGGCTCGAACCCGGTGTGTCGGCCCAGGTCAGAGGACCGGCTTCTAGACTAGAACCTGAAAGTGGCCCCCAAATCCTCAGAACTTCACTTTGCTTCCCTCCAAAGAGAGCAGCGTGGCCCCGCGCCATCGCCGAGCCCCTGCAGGTCCCCGGGGCCGGGCCCCCATCCCCGGCCGAGACCACCGCTGGGCCGCCCCGATTCCCGGCTCGGCCCTGGGAGCCAGCTCTGCTAGAGTGGGACCAGGCTCTGGGCACGCTCAGCACACGGGTCATTTTAGAGCCTGACCGCAGACACTGCAAGTGCAGTCGGAGGGCGAACTTCTGGTCGTCTCGTCCCTTGCAGTTTTCATGCTAGATGGTTGGGGTTGCAGATCAGCCGCTCTGGAGGTCAAGGGCTTTCATTGAGCTGTGCTAGTCGTCATGCAGGTGCAAGCGAGTGGTGGAGACGGGACTCCTCGACGCCAGCTGGGAGATTCCTGCTTCAGGGATCCCCACGCCAGCGTCCTTTGCCCCCCTCGGCCTGGCTGCGGTTCCCCACATCATCGCTTCTGTCGAGGCCCGCCCCGTCCAGGTGCCGGGCCGGGAGTTTTGATGTGGTTCACGGACCCTTTGAACCCACGGAGCGCCCGGCTCTGAGCCAGAGAAATGGGCCTCGACTCTTCCTTTCAACTACTTCAGAGGTGTTTGTGACACTTAGGGAACAAATAGTGTCACAGCGTCACAAAACATCACAGAAACAGTGCACGTACCCTTTCGTATTGGTTCCCAATGAAACAGGGGCCAAGCAGATGTCTGCACAGGATGTCCGTCTCCGTAGGACCAGGTGTCCAGTCCCTGTCGCCCATTAGCATCAGGTAAGCACGTGTGATCCTCCGGCTCTCTCTTGGGGACCGTGACAGTTCCCCAACGGGGCTGTCAGGAGCGTGGGTCGAAGTGATGCCTACGGAATGTCACACCGTCACTAGTGTTTCCATCACGCCCAGGAGTCCAGGGGCAGCAAGATTTGGACCAAAGCCTCGGGGTGATTTGTCCCCTGCCACACCTGCTTTGTCCTGTTCTGTACGTGCAGACACCGTGCTCGGTCATTACCATCCTGCGGTCCTTTCGGACATTTCCATTAGCCACCGGTTTTCGTACCGGGGAGCAAATGAGTTCCCTTTTCCTTCCCCCCCAGGCCGTTGGCTGCCCCGTCACAGGCCTCCCCTGGGGAGTCCGGCGGCCTGTTGGCACCCGGCCCAGACTCTGCCACCTGCACGTGTCCCCGGGGAGGCTGGGCGCGCCGCCGGAGCGCAGCCCGGGAAGGTGGCCACTCCTGTCCCAGCAGGTTCCTGGCTAAACGCCGGGGGCGCTGGCCTCCTTTCTTCTGCAGTTCAAAGAGGCCAGCTTCAAAGGCGGCCGCACTTGTGGGGCGTGATGTCACAGCCCTGGGGCCCCCGCCCCTCACCCACCAGTCGGTCCAGCTGAATTCCGGTCACGGGGGACAGCTTTTATTCGGTGGTTTGAAAGCGGGCCGTGACCAGTGCGTGCTCACATCCAGTCAGTGTGGCCGCACTTCCCGTTAGGGGTTTAGGGGTGTAGCGTACAGGAGACGGGGGGAGCAGGGCTCGGAGGGGCGTGGGGGACCCCAGTGGTCAGTTTTTCCCACTTCACAGTTTTTCCCAGGACTGGCCTGCTCTGCGCCGATCTACACCCACCCATGCGTTACAGAACGCACCCCCAGTGAGAGGCTGGGGGGTTGGAGGTCACACAGAACGGGTCCTCAGTGGGGGCGGGCCTCCAGGGACCAAGGGCCTCCTCCCTGCAGAACGCCCCAGCCCTCCCCAAGATTCCAGAATGACCTGCAGTGAAGTATGCTAAGAGGCTGCTATTCAGCACAGAATTCGTCATGTTTCTCCCCAGATCGTTCCTGTCTGCAGCCCACTTTATCATCACTCCACATGCAGAAGAGGCAGTGAGAGAGCGAGGGGTTGGGGGGAGAGAGGCAGAGAGAGGGAGGGGAGAGGGAGGGAGGGAGGGAGAGACAGGGAGAGGGAGGGGAGAGAGGGAGAGG
>PVJL010010432.1:17500-49624 GCA_004026885.1 Lyroderma lyra | reverse complement strand
CCTTAAGTACTTCCACATTCTTGTGTTTTGTTCCTTTTCATTGCTGCATAATGTGCTATTATAAGGATATATCACATTTTATTCATCTACTCATCATTTGATGAGCATTGGATTGTTTCTACTTTTTGACTATTATGAATAATTCTGCTATTGAACATTCATGTTCTAGCATTTATTTTTAATCTGAAACACCTCAGTCATGATGAGGAAGGAAGACCTCTGGAGTTGTATTTAAGCACACTTCTTAGACTAATGAGGTAATGTGAGGGTATTTCTGGGTAATCGTCTACTTCTCTTGGTTGATGAGCAGGTGGCCACACCCTTGTTTTCAAGATGAGAAGGCAATGTATAGCTCAGAGTTTTCTTGTGAAAGGTAATGAATGTGTAACAGTTAAGACCAATGAAAGGTAAATGAAGTCTTCACGTGGCATGTATTGGGGGTAGAAGTCAGCTTTCAGAGGGCAAGGGAAGAAAGGAGGGAAGCTTGGGCAGTTATAGATTGAAATTAGGAAACCTTTGGGCTTCACCCTGTTTCCTTCCTCCGGCTGGCATCCATTGTTCTCTCCTTACCAGAGAGATGGCTTTCTTCCATCCCATTACAGCAGTTCCACTTGCTCTTCCTCGTTTTCTCTTTACCTCAAAACTGCCCTCTTTATATGATTAATTATCAGCTTGCTTTGCACTATCTATGTGCCCAGTAAACCTCTGTTGCTTAGTTTGTTTGCTTTTTTGATGGCAGGAGTATGGTGTGTGTGTTTATTTGTTAATCCAAATAAACTAAATGATGGGATGCCTAGTAATCTAAGGGAAAGATTTTGAGTCTCAACAGGCTTTTCTTAATTCACACAACTCAACTTATTGCATGTATTTATTAAAAATGAAAGCACCTGGACTGGGGAAGAAAAAGGAGAGTCTGATGTTCTTATAACCCTTTAGGGAAGTAGCTCTACCTAAAAGAATTCCAGGAAGGACTGGCAGAACACAGGTGATAAATTCAGTATGAGAGTAGAGAAAGAAGTCTCTCAGCTGAAGCTCATTTCCAGAGGAAATAACCACTTTATTGGAGAGTGTATAGAAAGAGAGGAAGGTACGGTAGAGTAGGGGGCAGTTTTGGAGCTTGGGACATTTAGATGGAACCAGACAGCTAGATCTGATCTCTGTTGGAGAAGTTGGTCTCTCACTGTATGCCATTCCACTGCATTCCTGGAAATGACCAATGGTAGTAAGGTATACAGTCACTTAATGTTTGTTTAATTACCATGTAGCATAATAATGATTACTTTTGTGTTTTATGAGAAAACTATACATGAGCTTCATAGTTAGGAACGTTGCTGCTTGCTCTCAATAGAAAACATTACTGACACATAAGCATATTGATAGGCAGATGAGACTTTTTACATCACTGCATTCTTTTCAGCAGTCACTTATGTGCTAGGCCCTGTAGGTATTACAGTGAAAGCCAAGTTCTCAGCCTAAGCAGGTGTGTGATTTGGTGGATGACTATGAAATCAGCATAATAAATGGTGCTGCGTACTAAGAGATGTAGACAGAACACTTCAGGAACATTTGCTACAGGATGAGAATGGTCAGGGGAGGCTTTCTGGAGGAACTAACAGTTGAACTCTCTTGAATGATATGTAGGAGCTGGTTGGGCACAGAAATTAGGAAAGCTGAGGGACAGTACAGGTCCAGGTCCTTACACATGGAAGGAACAGCATGAGGGCCCGATAAGCATTCATGGGATGGGAAAGGAGATATAAAACGATACACTTACTTCTGCTGACGAAGAGCATCTGATTCACTTACTGGAGATGAGTTTATATTTTTGTGCCCCCAGGGTGTCATTTAATGAATTATCTGCCCCTTCCATTGTACAATGTAGTATACTAGTGGCTTGATAAAATTAATGAATCCCTAATGAGGGAGCAATTTACCTTCTTCTTATACAGTCAGGGCTGGTAAGTTGCTACGCATTCTTTTAGCTGGCTATGTAGGTGAAAAAATTTTTTTACACAGAAATCTAGAGGCAATTATATGGACAAAGACTGATAAAATGCTTAGATATTCCTAGTTGTCATCTTAAAAATGTGATTAATTGCTTATGATGGCCTTAGTGCTTAAAATTTGCTTGTAAAGCTTCATTCATACCTAACTGTCCTACAGTAAGACATTAGTTGAATAAATCATGTTATATAATCAGATACTGTTCAGCTTTAAACATGAAGTTATAGAAGAATGTTATGATAAAGATGCTAACCGTGTTTTCAAGTGTCAAAGAGCAGTCTATAAAACAGTGAATAACATGGTTTCACTTTTGCTAAAATGTACAAGGGCTGTCCAGAAAGTATCCAGCATGTCATATGAAAAATAGAAGTATGTATGGTTGGATTTTTTTCACACAGCCTCATGTAGATTTACTGATAAGCCACAAGCCTCAGTAGCATGAGAGAATAACATAGGTCCTAATTATATTCTGCAAATGATAATCGGTTATCCTGCCCCACCCTTCCCAACCTGTCCGATTGCTGTCCCCAGTTATTTCTGAGACCTTAATGTTAGCAGTACCCACCATAAAATGCCAGGAGTGTTATTTTTCTTGGGCTTACTCTTGTCAATAGATGCTGCTGTCACTGAGCCTCACTGAAGGTACTGCTTGGGCCTTCACACAGAAGCAGCTATCACATGAGTCTATCAAAACCCTTAACTTTGGGGTGACAGAGAAGTGGTGGGTTCTGTTTAGAGGTGGGGAAAAATAACTTCTTTCTCAGGTCTGGGCCATGCTTTGTTGCCTGGGCCTTGAAGCAAGCACAAAGTCCACAGACCCACTCAAGAAATCAAGCAATTCCTTTAACTGCTGGTCTTCATTCTTTATCCACAGGATTCAGACTTGGCAGGTCAAAGCAAAATCCAACCTGATACTGCCCGTTTTCAGTCTTGGGTAAAGGGCACCGTTGTCTGCCTCGTTGCTGAAACCAAAAACCTGAGAGGCGTTCCTGGTGTCTCTGATTCCTTCACATTTAGCCTCTTCATTCTTCTGTCTTGCTCTCTTGGATCTGTTCATTCTTTTTGTCTCCTCTTCCTCTCAGAATTCAGACCTCCATTTCTCATCTGGATTATATTAATAGCCTCCTAATCATTTCTGAAGCTTTTCATAATTCTCTCCCATTACTTACTTAGCCTCTACACTCCTTTAGCATGAAACAGCGCTTATGGTCTAGCCCTGGTATATTTCCTCCTTTCTCCTGCTACTCAGCCTTCTTCATACATACCTCAATTGTTGTTTTTACTCTCCCAGACATCTGTGCTTTTTTTTCCTTGGGGCAAAGTATACATAACATAAAATTTTACCATTTAAAAAGTTGACATATAATTGACATTAGTTTCAGGTGTACAGTATATTGATTTGTTATCTGTATATATTGTGAAATAAATACCACAGTAAGTCTAGTTAACATCTGTCACCACACAGAAATTTTTTTCTTGTGATGAGATC
Source organism: Lyroderma lyra (assembly GCA_004026885.1). Lineage (NCBI taxonomy): Eukaryota > Metazoa > Chordata > Mammalia > Chiroptera > Megadermatidae > Lyroderma > Lyroderma lyra. The sequence continues at coordinate 46,131 of PVJL010010432.1, read as the reverse complement.
TTTTTAAGATTTACTTTCTTTGCCACTTTCAAATATGCAATACAGTATTATTCATTATAGATACCATGTACAACATGATGACTATATATTCCCATGACTTATTTATTTAATAAAACATTTGCCATTTTTAAGTGTACAATTCAATGAAATTAAGTATTTCCCAATGTTGTGTAACTGTCACCACTCACTATTTCCAGAGCTTTTTCATCATTCCAAACAGGTCTGCCTGCTTGCATGCTGCTTCCTCTGAATAAAAGGCCACCCTGGTGATACCTAAGGATCTCTCTGCACTTGATCCTAATGCCATCATGTCTGAGATACTTTCCCCTTTTATTCTTTTAGACTTGAGTTAGATCCTTTTTTTCCCTTTTGTCCTTCTGTGGTACTCTAGACAAATTCCGATCATCACACATTCACAACATGATGGTTGTAGGTGTGTATGGCTCTCTCTTCCACTAGATTGAGGCCTTTGAATACAGTGTCTTTTATCTCTGCATCTTTAGCTTCTAGCACTGTGCCTGCTGTGAATAAATGATTGGACTCAGCTTCCTATCAGCTATGCAAATTAGCATTTGCTCACATGCTAGCATTGAATGAAAATCAGGTAGCAGGTCTAAAAGAAATTTCATAAATACAGACTCTTTCCCCTTTCTATCAGATATTTATGGAAATTTGTTCTTGAGGGTTGCTTTGAGTATGTAATTTCTCAGGTAGATGCACATAGTCTCCTATATTTATAATTTCATTGAGTGATGGGTTAGGAGTGTACAGTAACTGAGTAAGGGGGACAAGGATTAGTGACAGTAAAACTTTACAAAATGCTGAGGGTATGTGCAGTCTTAAATATTAGGAACAGTGAGTTTCCAAGACTGCTGTATTTGTCAGGTTATGAGGTACAAAAGAAAGAAGGAATGGAAGTCTTATTATTTTGGTGCCATTGGATGGAAAATCAGTGAAAAGACTGGAATGAGTCAAGGTACCAGGCAGGCTTAAGGGCACAGCAATTTCTTTTTTTTTCCCTTCTTTTCATCCCCACCCCCACTCCCCAAACAGGAAAATAAATAGGAATAATCTTTAAAAGGGCTGCTACCAAGTCTATTTTGGAACCCCTCACTTCCCACAGTAGTTCAGCGTTTCACTTGTGGTCATAATTCACCCTGATGTGGGATATTGAATTTATCAAAAGAGGTTGGACAGAGGCTCTAAAATTCCTAGAATAAAAACTAGATACATGGTTCTATCACCTATGAACTTGGATTTCACTTCCTTTGGCCTTAAATCGAGTGAAGTAAAATCTTAAGTATACAATTTAAAATCCTCTTCAGCCAACTGCTCAACTAGAAAGGTCAATCTTCATCACTCCATTTGCATTGAACAAACATATTTGTGGCAGCAAGAGAAGAGGTCTGAATCAAGAGAAAAAATGTAGTATAGTAAAGTGATTCAGTTGTCTAATCAGACATATGACTTGAACATAATTTGAAGGGTCCTTGAACTTCCTTTTTTTAAATGCTTGAAATCAGAAGTTTGCAATTGACATAACATGAGTCATGCAGATCTCATTGAACTTTCTGCATTTTATTTTTCTTTCAATTCCTGAATTGTACCCTTTCCTTTTCTTTCCTATCTGGAGTCTGTTGAAAAAAAGAAGTGAGAGTAATTTAAAAAAAAGTGAAATTAGATTGTACATTTGCATATTGTAGAACTAGTGGTATTTTGGATTTACAATTTATGATATAAACGACTTAGCAGTAATTGTTTTTCACACAACACATTTAGAAATTCCTATTTCAAGACATTGAAAAGGTAGTAGCTTGGTAATATAATTTACTTGGTTAGGACTTTTTAAATCATCAGTGTTATTTAGATTCTTTTTAAAAAATCTTTATCTAAATGCTGATAAAATCATCAAATTGTTGCTTTAAAATGCCTGCCTCTACGATTTTAGCCTAATTCATCCACTGGTAATTTAGGGCCACATTGTGTATTGATGTAACTGAATGTCTTTTTGCTCCCCAAGTACGTCATTTAAAATGTAAGTAGCAACTCAACAGAAGGATGTTTAACATGGATCATTTTTACTATTATGCTTAGCAAAAGCATTTTGTTTAAGGATGTTTTGTATTTTTTGAACAAAGCAAATGTTGTGATTTTGTTGATATATTTGCCTAAAGTTATGTATAATTTAGAGAAAAATGCTTTTCAAGCAAAAAGCATGTGTACACTGCTGCCTGCAGGATACTCTGGTGATATTATTATAATAATTTAAACATCTGTTAGGCCTTTCATATAATTAATTGATCTGCAGTTATATAAAGAGCAATAGTAATTCTGAAGCTTTAGCCCTTAATGTAAGGGAACCTCATAGAACACAAACATAGAATGTCTCCTGCATGCTGGTGGATTATTTTTGAATGTTTGGCCCGTGGAGGAAACTTTTGAGGTGTGCTTTGGATCCTTTAAGTAACTGTTGACATGAATTATGCTTTTGCAGGGGTTGAGGATGGGGGCTTCTGAGGACAAAAGGAGGCTTTGTTTAGAGACCTAGGAATGAAACATATCTAAAGGGGTTTGGATTTCAGCTCTACATAAAAATAACGCATGCAAAATTATTGTGTGTTTAATGTGATGTAGAAGATGTAATTATAATGACATTTTTTAAATTTGAGGTTGACTTGTCATTTTTAACACCAGAACAAAAGGTTATGCAATGAAAAGTTTCTCTGTGTCTTGTTCCTGACCTCCGGTCTTCTCAGAGGCAACTACTGTTACTAATTTCTTCTGTCTCTAGGGTCAGTTTAAAAGATGCATTCTCATGTTTATCACAATACCAAACATAGCGGGTATAAGTCAAGTTATATATTGAATCCCCTTTTCATACTTCCATATGTCAGGGTAGGGATGAAGTTTAGTAGCTTACCTGGGTCATGTAAGTATTCTTCAACTTTCATACATTATGTGTTAGAGGAAATATATATAAAAGTCAAATGTGTGAATCTCAAACCTTAGACTCAGTGTTTTAGGGGAAGTTTAGAGTTCTAAAAGCTACTGCAAAATCCTTTAGCTTTACTTAACTTTTTAAAGCACAATCTTTGACCCTTATCTGCAGTTTAAAAAAATATGTCTCTCTCTCTTTTTTTAAACAATTGGGTATGTAGTTGACTAGCTTATGTGCATTGAGATGAAACAGTAGTCTTTTTCAGGACACTTAAGGCTTTGATCTTTGCCTCAGTGGTTTTACCTTTATGATACTGTCTGTACTGTTTATCATTACTCTCTACTCTTTTTTTTCTCTCTCTCCTTTCCTCTGGAGAACTTCCTACATATTTCATTATACTCCTTATTGCATCTAGCCATGGTCATTTAAAAAGGGTGGTGTGTGTGTGTGTGTGTGTGTGCGTGTGTGTGTGTGTAAGGATTAAATTAGTGAACAAAAAATTTTATCCTTCGAGACCACACAAAGTGGTGATCATGGGCCCAGGTTTAGGGATATTTTGAAATCGAGAAGATAATTCTAGGTCGCAGTTTCCCAAACTTATTGACCATGGAACATTAAAAATGTAAAAATGAAATACATAAGATATAAAGTTAATGCTTAGATTTAAATATAGCAAAACTTTACAGAGGAGTTAGTTACTGCAAGAAATGTGTAGGATTTGAATCTTTTGCTTTTTTCATTTATAATAGGGTCTCAATCCACAAGTGAAAAATTTAATTAGAAATAAAAGGAAAAAAAAAAAAAAGAAATAAAAGGAATAAAAATTGCAAGATAAAAATGTTTTAAGTATAGATTCTTTTGGTTTTAAAAAACATTAAAAATGAGAATAGTATTTTGTATTTTATGCATGTCCTCTGTTTACAATGAGGAACCATGTTTCTCAGTCTGATCCTCGTAACAAATGTAGCATCAAATCTATTTTGTTGGGAGAGTTTTGTTGCAGCTTAAACCTATTTTGGAAAGAGTTTTTGTAACAGAGGAAAGAACATGAACTACTGGTTTGTAGTGATCTACTACTCTTAATTGAAGTAGGCAGCTCTGAAAATTATAAATTGTTTCATGTTGGACAACTCACCTACTAATTTTTTAGAATCCAAGTGTGATAATTTTCACATTGAAGCGTTCTGGCTTTTTGATTACTTGGGTCGTGTATACATTATGAACTAACCATAGGTCCATGGGGAACAACTAAGTGGAATAAATAATTAATATAATAAATAAAATATCACAAATATATGTTGAAATAAAATGACAGGCTTCATAACCATGACCAGCATTTATTGAATTGGCAGTACACACATGTTCTTTGTAACTGTTGATAAATACTCTGCGTAAATGATAGATCAAACATTCTTGGCATTGTCAGTTATTGTAGACCATTTCCTTTTTCCTCCTTCACTTAAAAAAAAAACACACTTTTAAACTAAAGTATTATCTATATATACACAAAAATGCAACTAATAAATTTACAACTAGATGAGTTATCACAAAATGAACATCCATGTCACCTGGATCAAGAAATAAAATATCACCGGTATTCCCAGAAGCATCCCTCATGACTCACCTCTCTCCCCTGTGACTACCTTTGTTTTATACTGAAAGGTAATCACTATCCTAATTTCTAACAACATGGATTACCTTTGTCCGTTTGGTATTATTTTAATATATATTCTTTTGTTTCTGGTTTTTCCTCAGCATATTAGTTCAATTTATCCATGTTGTGTATATCAATAGCTGATCTTAATTGCTGTGTAGTATTCCATTGTATAAATAAATATACCATAATTCTAAATTCATTTTGTTTTTAATGAACTCTGGGATGTTATCTGTTTGGTCTATTAAAATAATGCTGCTATGGAGACTTCATATATGTTTTTTGGTATGCATATATGGTAGATATATCTAGAAGTGGAATTGCTAGGCCAGATGGTGTATTTATATTCAACTTTAATAGATACAACCAATTAGCTTTCCAGAGTGGCTGTACAACTTTAGTTCTTATCAGTAGTTATGTACTCGTATGCTACACTACATCCTCAACACATACATCTTTTCAGTTTTAGTCATTCTGGTAGGTGATGATGGTATCTCATTTTGATGTTAGTTTATATTTCTCTGATGGCTAATAGGGTTGAACATCTTTTCATATATATGTTTATTGATGATTTTTTTTGGAGTATCTTTTTTAGTGAAGTGTCCATTCAAGTACCTATTTTTTTCTTTTTAAAATTTATAATAGCTTTATTGAGGTATAATGCACATACCACACAATTCACGCATTTAAAGTGTACAATTCAATGGTGTTTAATATATTCAAAGAGTTGTACATTTATCACCACATCAATTTTAGAACGTTTTCATGTTGTCAAAAAGAAACCTTATACTCCTCAGCTGTCGCCACCCAAACCCTCTTTCTTAGCCTTCTCCACCTCCACCCTCTAGCTCCTGGAAACTACTAATCTATTTTCTCTCTATATATATTTACCTATTCTGGATATTTCATATAAATGGCATCATACAGTATGCTTTCGTGATTGGCTTCTTTCACTGAACATAATGTTTTCAAGGTTCATCCATATTTCCACATGTATCAGTATTTCGTTGTTTTTTATTGCTGAATAATATTCCATTGTATAGATAACACATTTTATTTATGCATTCATCAGTTGATGGGCATTAAGGTTTTTTTTACCTTTTGGCTATTATGAATAATGCTGTTATGAACGTTCATATCTAAGTTCTTGTGTACCAACATATGTTTATTTTTCCTGGGGTTTTATTAGAGATTTGCATTATTACTTAAAGATTTGCATATAATAATAACTCTGTTAAGGGATTTAGTGCTTTTTCTTAGACATGTATTTAAAATAAAATTTAAAATAGATACTGCTAACATTTTTTATGTTTTATGTTAAACACACATTTTTGTGGAATGTCATTGTTCCTGGTTCACACCTTTCTTCTCCTCACATCACATCATACTGAAGAGCATGATCACTTAGAAATCTTTCTCAAACTTTGTTCCTTGGTTATGACACCTTACCTAGTTGTTTGTACAGTGCTGCCAACATAAAGTACACAGTGGTGAGTTCACAAACTTAATTGTCAGGTTTGGGGGACGATGATAGCTCTGATGGCCATTCCAGAAAAAGAGCTCCAAAATTTCTCTGAAAGGTGGACCAGATGATGGCATTAGTGCAGAGCTTCCCAAGGGGAGTGTTTTGAAGGTGACTCTGGTGATATTCAGCAATGAGATATGTAGCATATTTTCTAGGATGAGTTTGTGAAATTAATTGTCTGACCTTGTAGACTTTGTTTCATATAGGTACTTTTTATAATACATCAGAGCATGGGTTAGCAGACCAGATATAAAAGATTATATAGTGGTTGCAACAAAGAGTTTATTCATAAAGTGTTTTGTAATGAAAACAGTTCACTAAAACTTAATTAGCAGTATATACCAAGTAATTTTCACTCAAAAGCATCATATAAATCTGCTCTGATTATAAATCTTAAATACTGTTTTATGCTATTGAGCACGATTAAAACCCAAATTAATCCCAAAGAAAGAGCTTTGGTTTCCTCAGTAACCAAACATGTAAATAGATAAAGAAGGAACATGGTAATTAGGGAAAACATGAGTACTGTATTGGTTATTCTATCTTAATACCTGTTTTCTAAGTCATGTTAAAAGATAAGATTCTTTCAAGTTAAGTTCACATCATAGTGAAAGTTCAGTTCCATTCCCATTATGTAGAACTATAATGTATTAATTTCTACATGGTAATAGAGCATTAAATTTTAAGTTACTCTTTCCATATGGCAAACTCCTTTAGTATGATGTATTTTTCTTCTAATAATGATGATTAAAATGAAAGACAAGAGGCCAATTATATTTTATTAGTAGCCAAATGTGCTCACTAAATTATATGTGTTAAATCTTGAACTTTCTCATTCAGTTTGGCAGAATTATCCTTGGTAATCATGTGCCCCAGCTGCTTATTAAACATAATTGGACTGCTAGTGTGCAATCAGAATTGTAACTGAACAATATGCTAACAAATTCTGGACTCTCAAAAGTGATTCTAGAGTTGAAGTCCTGTTCAGGTAAGTTTTACACTGAACTGGATCTTATCCCAAATTTTCTCTTTTGCAATGTATGTTTCATCTAAGTTTTCATTTACCTTCCCTGCCAAACCTTTTTCTAAACTCTTACTGGCACCAGCAATTAAGCCCTGGTAGTTTTACTGATAGAACAACACAGCATTTATAAAACACTTGTTCAAGCAAACATGGTAGTGAAAAATAATACTCGTGCCAAGGTTATGAAACATTACCGAGTTGTTTGTACAGTGCTGCCAACGTAAGTGCACGGTGGCAAGTTCGTGAACTTAGTTGTCAGACTTTGTATGTTAATGATGCCATGACAGATGATCATTTCCCATTCCCACTTGGACTTACAGTGAGAAGCTGGAGCATTCAGTTCTTAGAGCTTTGCTGTCTGCCAGGCCTCCCATGGCCGGGAGCATTAGGACTGCAGGACAAATGTTTGCAGGAGGCCTTTATAGGCAGGTCTGTCAAACAGGATTAATAGTGAAGTAGCAATATGGAGAAGTAGACTGCTGCAGTTTATATATCTTCCTGGGATTCTACTCCAGAAATTTTTATTTTAAATCTTAGTAAACTGACAAGTAAGAGCTTTCTGCCTCCAGAACAACTTACTGGGACAAATTCAATAATTAGTCTGTGATGGTGTTACTCTGGCCATATTTGAACCAGAATTCTTTTCTGTGCTGCCTTCCACACCAGTCCTGCTCCCAAAGCACCTTTCTTTGCAGCCTGCCACAGTAAGGGAACAAGCAAGGGATTCCTTACCCTCCTCCCAGTTTGGAAGCTTTGGATGTCATATGGACTTGACTCACTCTGTTGCAAGTTCTCCCTTGTAGAAGGAATTTTTTTTTTTTTTTTGGAGATAATGAATGGAATGTCTTAAATATAACAATGGCATATTTATAAATTATGCAAGTATTCAAAAGTCAGTTGCTTATGGAAAGATGTGTTTGAAATAGATATGCACTAAAGGGTGGTAAGTTTTTCAAGCTAGTCGACAGAAACAATTTAGCTCAGGATGTTCCTGCAAAGAGAAATTATTATAGTCTAGGATCCTTTAGGGTCTCTGTGCCCATAACACTCAGTAGTTTAGATGTAGGCATATCCAACCTGTGGCCCAGGATGACTTTGAATGCAGCCCAACACAAATTCTTAAAACATTATGAGATATTTTATGACTTTTTTTTTTTTTAGCTGATCAGCTATTGTAAGTGTTAGTGCATTTTATGTGTGGTCCAAGACAATTCTTCCACTGTGGCCCAGGGAAGCTAGAAGGTTGGACTCCACTGGTTTAAAGCCTTCATTCATCACCTGAGGTCCCATGAGTGAAGTGGGTGGAGACTCCTAAGCACAGTCTTTCCTCTGCTCACTGATCCATTGCCAGGCTTTTCTTTCTCCTGTGCCTCTGCCCTGCCCACCATCCATGTCTGGTTGTAGATAAGAGACAGCAGGGAGCAGGCAGCCCATAGGTTGATAGATGCAGAGGTGAGTGGGCCTTATTTTATTGACAAACAAGTTCCTTTTCCAGAAGGGTTTTACTTGGAAAAAAAATTTTGTAAAAACAATACTTACTCTATAGATACCCTCACCTTACAAAGTTTGTTCTTAAACAGAAGGTATGGTGTTTTGTTGTTTGTTTGTTTTGTTTTGTTTTTAAGGGAGAAGAAAAGAGAAGTGTGATGAAGTGTGAAGAACCCTGGTCTAGCAATCAGGACAGCCAGTTCTCGATTCTGACTTTGTGCTCCATTTGGGAGCATTTGCTAACCCCTTAACTTCTGTTTGCTTCTGTGTAAGAGAGAGAGATAGGGAGGGCCAGTCTCTACAGACTCTCCCAATTCCAAAATACTGTGATTATAGGAGCCCAATGTATTCTGCACCTTCCTAGAGTTGTTAGGCTTTTGTGAAATGTCATTGCAGTATCTGATGATAGCCAAGATGCTTGAGGGGATGAAAAATAATGAGTCCTACTTACAAGAGCAAAACCCTGCCAAACCAAGATTACACTTGCGAAAGTGGAGCCTCATGACCTGGGTTCTAGTTCCAGCTTCGCTACTAACTAATCACAAGACTTTCAGCTCTTGGGTCTGTTTATTCTTCTATCAGGCATAGATGGTTACCTTAGTTGGCTTCTAGAATATCCTTCAGCTCTCACATTCTACTGGTATCTCTAAGAAAATAGGTATTGAAAGGTAATCATAGCATCTAAATGATTCAGTCTTCCTTGCTTAGCTCCTAGTGGAAAGGAAGTGGCTGCAGAGAAACAGACAAAAATATATTGAATGCCTACTGTATTAGACACTAATGGGCTCTGGGGGATTTTCGTAGTCATGCATAGTAGCTGGCTATAGTTTTTAGCTTTTAGGAGTTCTTTATTTCCAGTTCTCATTTACAGTCAAGGTAAAGATCTTCAGGCAAAAATAATATTGTCTACTATTCAGTATTGTAGTCTGATCCCCCTAGTTTAGCTTGTTGGGAAATATTATGTTTCTTTTTCTCCAGAATTGGTTTTTACAGTTCATAATTCTCTAATAATATTCCTAACTTCCTTATTCTCTGATAAATATCTTGCTTATTAATGGAGCCCTTGGAAAGGTGCTTTAAGTAGCAAAATATTTTATCTCATGGGTCTTTGTGGTTAGAACACACATTTTTGGCTGTGTGTTCATCTCTGTATACACAGTAGCTATATAGACAGCTGATTTCTCAGTCTCAGAGTGAAAGTCTTTATTTGTAGACATCAAGAAAGCTAGATGGAAGTAAATCTCTTAGGTACTCATGTGTGAATTCAATAGGAAGATCAAATGAAAATGTGTTTCAAAGCTGGTTGTGGGAGGATGGCAGAATGTGTTCTAATCTCCAGTTTCAGTGTTTAGGGTGCACTGTGTGTGGCATATTCTTTGTGGTCAGGCAGGGCACCCCCTTTTATCTTGGAGCTGAGTTTTCTAACTATCTGGATTTGGAACATACGTTGTTTACCCTCCTTTTAGGAAGAAATACAGAATTTATCCAGTTGTATCCCAGTGTACCTTTTCCTAATTTAAATAGTCAAAGTAATTCTTATAAACTCAGTTATTCTTTTACATTTATCACCTGCCCCAAACTCTTCCCCCACTCCAAGGGACTTTATTTTTTAGAGTTTCCAGCTCTGTTCTCTGATAGATTTTAAAGAAATTTTCTGGCTTACATATAGTTAGGATAGAGATATATATACATACATATACATTCATACATATATTATAGTTATATTTTCCTCGTGGTGATTATGGTAATTATGTTATAAATGTATGGATGTCCCCATAATTTGTTCTCTTTTGTAATTTATGTTATTTTCTAGCGAATATGCTTGTAATAAAAATGGTGTGAGCATCTAAGAGAAGCACAAGCTATTGAATGCTACCTACCACGTGTTCACCAAAGCCAAGTTACATCTCATCTCACTTGTGCTTTTGAAAGGTTTAATAGATTGACAGATCATAGAAATGCAATAAGCAAAGCTTAGCCCAAAACTCAGTGAGACATTTGTCCACATGCCAGCATCTTTTTGAAGGCCAAATGGAAAATTATGGACTAATTACTAATACAGTTAAATGGAAGATTACTATTAATCCATAAGTGGAGGAGTTATACCTCTAGGGTTCTCTGTTTAGAATATCTTTCTTGATCAACATTTTTGTCAGTTCTTTGAATGGCGCCTTCCGCAGAAAGCATGCATGCTAATTGATCTTGTGAATGACATAGTATGGGGAGGGATAATGACTATACTTACTGACATAGAGAGATATGAAAAAGGTCACCACAGACAAAGACAACTGACTTAATTTAATGATAGCATTAAATAGATGGAAAAATAAGGCCTTACACAGGGAGGAAACAAAAAACCCTATATAAATGAGCCCGGAATGTGACAGACCTGACTTAAGTACAATAAGTGTGAAAATGTCTTAGGGATTTAATAGACGGCAAGGGCTGTGTTCATTCGTCCTGTTTTGTAGTGAACACATGAAAAGCTAATGTGGTCTTGGGTAGGCTGTGTTACCAAAAGTCTTAGTAACAGGACTGAGAAAGTGATGCTCCCACTCTACTGTGCACCTTCCACATTACAAGGAGAATTCAGTTCTGAGTACAGGATGCCCTTGAAGAGAACAACTAGGATTGTTTAGAGCCTAGAAACTGTATCAAGGAAGAAAGTCAAAGGAACTACACTATTATAATTCATTTGGAAAGTTTTACAGTTTTGCTTTTCAAATTCAGGGTTTATTGTTTTTTCCATCTATTTTATTTGGCTGTATGGTGGGGATCTAACTTACGATGTGCACAGCCAATTATCCCAGTATTTTTTAGTGAACTGTTTTCTCCCTTGATTTGGAATGCCACCCCTGTCCAGTATCAAGTTTCAGTATATGCACTTGACGTCTGTTCCATTGGTTTATTTGCTTATCCTTGAGCTAATATCACACTATTTTAATTATTTTGGCATTTTCTTTAAACTTATCTTGATTATTCTTGGTTCTTTATTCTTCTATGTGAACTTTAGAATGACTTTGTTAAATTCCATAAAAATTCCCAATAGAATATTTACTGGAATTGTACTCAGTTTTTATGGAGTTATTTGAGGAGAACTGATATGATTATTCCATCAAGTATTCCTATTAATGAACATATTACATTCCTCTGTTTACTTGGTTGTTCTATGAATTTTCAATACAGTTTTATACTATGATATGTCTGGTGTGAATTTATTTGTATTTATCCTGATTGATACTCAGACATACTCAGACTCTGTATGTCTGTTTTATGACTATTTTTTCCTTTCTTTATCTCTTAGAGGATCCTAAACATTTATTTTAAGGTCATTTTCATATTGTCCTATTACATTCATTTTGTCTGAGTGAATTAATCTCTCAATAGTTGGTTTCGTTGGTAATTGTGGTATTGATTTTATTCATGTATTTTGGAATTTTGGTTTGAGAGCTCACTTTGAGTGAGAGTTGTTACCCATTTCACCTTACCTGGTTGCCTAATGGAACCAAATGCGTAGCAGTTTTGTGGTTGCCTCCATTGGGTCCCATCAGGTATCTCCGGATTCCTGATCCTCATGGTTAATGGCAGTAGTGCACACTCAGTCACACAGCTCACACGTGGCTGGCTGAGTCCTTGCCCCTTCTGCCTGTTTTGGTGTGAAGCTTTATGTAAACTCCTTTTTTCAGCCTCTTTTCTGGAGTTCTGCCCACTCTCTGGTTCTAAGCAACAAGCCTGGCTCCAGTTCTCTGCCTTAAGTGAGGCACTCTCAATTCTAATCAACCTACGGAAGCTCAAATCCTGGCCCCCCTGGCTTACATTCAGATCTGGACACGAATTAGGCCTCACTCACAGCTTTGTGTTGCTGTTCCATTTATAGTCCTGGGAAATATTTATTCTAACCAGTATATTACAGTAGAATTCATGTGATTTATTCCCATCTTCTTTGATATGGCTGTGGCATATATGGTAGATGGTATAACTCAGCATCTGTTTCAGCCTCCTCCCAATATGCCTTCCTTTACTACAGGGACCGGAATGTAAAAATGACAACATAGGCTTCCTTACATCTGGGATTCCTGATGTGAGTCGGGTTACACTGATAATAGTCACCCCAATGAGACTCGAACTCAGAACTGAGTTCAGTGGGGATAGGGTATAGTACACGTGGCATCAGTTTTGCTGGAACAGATCCCAGGGCTTAGAGTTGGCAGCTGTTTCTGATCCCCCATATTGCATGCAGCCCGGGGCTGTGTTCCCAAGAGCCAACAACTCCTGGCAGCAGCAACTGTCTGACCTCTAACTAGAGCTAAGGCACAGTGCTCTTAGAGCCAACAATCGCATTGGTTGTTGCCTAATTCCTGGACTGTAGCTAAGGAGGTATGATCCCGTCCAGCACTTGGCACCCCGGTGCCCTGCTTCCTTAACCTTCTGGTACTGGCAGAGAGGGGCCAGTTCCCTTAGCCAGCCAAGTCTGTGTGGATTCTGAGACCTGTTCTGCAAGGTCTAGCGTAGAGCTTGCTCTTCCAGCATTTCCTATTAGTTTGCTAGCATTTATGTATTAAATCTGATTCTGCTTAAAATACTAGTTTTTCATACCTCCAATCAACTGTAACTAATACAACAGTGAGAATTTTGTATTTTTTACTTTTTATTTTTTTGTCTATCACTGTTAGGTGAGTAGTGCAGGAATGTGGGAGAAGTGGCCTGAAAGTGTGAACTTACACCACCATCTTAACCAGAATTCTCTGTCATTTCTGTTGTTTTTCACTTTCAAATAATTTCTTTTAGGTCCTTGACATTAAAAAATGCTGTTGATTTTGCATAGTTGTCTGAACCAAAACATAAAACGGAAATATAATGGCACCTGTTAGCCCTAAGGGGAAAGAGGACAGCTCGTATTTGATTCCAATGCAAACTGATTGGCCTAAGGAAATTCAGAAGATGTAACAAGTTTTTCTATGACCAGAAGGTAATGTAGGGTTGTGCTCTTTGAAGACTGTGATGAATTAATATGTCCAAAACGTAGGAACTCCAACTAGCTACAAATATTACTCTCTCTCTCTTTTCTTTTGACTTTTATATTTTATCATAACCATTTCCTAGTTATATACATCGAGAAGTAAAGCTCTTATCTGGAATTTATATGATAAAAATAAATATTCACTCTATCCAACCATTTTTGTGAAAGGGTTCTGCGATTCTTGACATTCTGATTTTAGTAAAATTTGATAAGAAATGTTTGCATTTGATAGGAATGTTCTATTTAATAATTTTTCCAGCATGACTTTGTTGCCACCTCAAACTTACCTATATTAGGTTTGTATTATATTTTAAATAATATTGTGACTCCAGTTCAGGAAATAAGCTGGAGATATCCTGAAAATCTTATGACTCATCTACAAACTTGTCTCATTGTTTCCTCTCATTTGCAATTATTTTAAAAATTATGCCAGAGTCACAACACACGGCAGTGCTTACAGCACAGCGAAATCTAAAACAATTAGCCAGTAAAAATGTGTCTATATTATAATTACAACTTTGAAAAATTATGTATGCATAGGAATAAGGACTGGAAAGAAATATGAAAAAAAAATTGGAATGATTTGAAGCTTTCTCAGAGGCAGTAAAACCAGTTGGGCTTGTTTTGTTCATAGTAGGATTGTTTTGACTCCTAGTTTCTAGAATCTGCCTTTCGCTTCTTCCATTTGTGAAAACTGGGGAAACATTTGTCTCTAGGCTTCTGGCACCACTCTTGTCTCTCTGTAAGTTGTAAAAAATTGAGAGTAGTTGTGCGAACAACACATCTGTATTTTTTTTCCCACTATTTTGAAATGTAGTTTATATACACTTGGACACTCAAACTCATTTCGCCACATCATCCCTGCCCTGGCATTGCAGTAACCTCCTAGCTGGTCTGCCTGGTTTTCATGCTTATTCCTCAATAGTCGCTTTTCCGTTGTCGTCTGAGTGATACATTCAAAGGTATGAATCAGAATATGTGTTTACTCTGCTCGAACACTCCAGTGATTTTCCATCTTCCGCAGGCCCTGCATGTTCAGGTCATCTTTCCAACTTCCTTTCTTGTTGCTCTTTGCCCTGCTCCCTTCGTTCCAGCCACAGCAACCTGTGGCTGTGCTGTTTCTCGTTTAGGCATCCTGCCCACTCAGTGCCTTTGCATGTGTTGTTGTTTCAGTTTCCCCCACGGCTTGCACCCTCATCTCATTCAAGTCTCTGCTCAAATGCCTTCTTCTCAAAAAGGCCTTCACTGATTATCTAAAATAGTACCTCTGTCTTCTTACCCTGCCTTTTTTTTAAATTAAGCATTATGACTACTGAATATTTTCTAATTATTTGTTTATTGTCTACTTTACTAGAATATAAGTTCCATGAAAGCAAAGATTTTGTCTGCTTTGTTCACCATTATATGTTCAGTGTTTGGGATATAATAGGTGCTCAGTGAATGAATTAAGTGATCCCTTAATGTATGTGAGGGCTGTCCAGAAAGTATCCAGCCAGGTAATATATTAAAAATAGAGGCACTTATGGCTGGATTTTTTCCAGACAGTCCTCATATATGGAATTTATTTCTTTTGTTTGTTTCATTTCTTTATAATTAAGGTTTTTCTATTCTTGCCAAGTTGAATTTTAATCTGGATAAAGACACTGACACTGGGGGCTTTTTCCTCTGCCATATACAGTGGTTCTTTCTGTCCCTTATTCTCCCCACTTTCTGTGCATCTAAGAAGAGGTCTTATTATTGCCTCTTTATTTTTCATGAGTCTTAGCTAACCTTGGGCTGGCACCTTCTAGATGCTTTCTGGTTTTTTACTTTTATTAGCATTTATTTGAATTTACTCCAGGGCCATATGTTTTTGTTTCTTCAGTTTCTTCTGAGATATCTTTTTCTTCTGTGCAACCCCCTCCTCTGGTTTAGGAATGAACCATCTGCTCCTTCTCAGTCAGGATCATGTCAGTGTGGCAGGAAGAGCTAATGGAGAGGTTCACCTACCCAGGAGCTCTGTAAGTCCTGCGCCGCATCTGGGGAGCTTTGTTCACGTACATGTGTTCAATGACCAGAGAGTCTTCATCTAAATGCTTCAGTTCAGCATTTCTTTCTGCATTTTTAAGCATGTGCAGTAAAAATTCTGCACTCTTTTTGGGCCACCGACCCTGTGTCCAGCCCCATGGTTTGGCCTGGGCACACCTACAAACTCCACCACTGTAATGTCGGAAGAGCACACATTGTTTCTGTAATGTGACATCTTTTAGATACTTGGTGGCTTTTTGGATATGCATACCCTTGATGGCCTGGGTAATTTCATAAGTATTCTTAAGATGAACATGAAGAGTTGAGCTGCTCAATTTACATGATTTGGTGGGGTTCTCTGGATCAAGGAAATAGCAAACCATTTTCAGAGATCACCTCAGTCTGCTCATGGGGAGAGAGCCAGGTACTCTTTTTATAAATATTTGCCCGTCTTATTAAAATTTTGCTCTGGCCATATGGTTTTTTTCTTCTGTCTTTTGAACACATCCTTTTAAAGTTTGGGTGCTTCACAGGGTTTCTTGACAGTACATACTGACTTAATTAGATGTTTTTCTTCATTTAGTGATTGTATAGTAAAAATTTTGGGTGTTTTTCAACCTTCTAGGACTTCAAACATTTTTTTCATAATATCTGAACATTGGCTTGTCTGATTTTTCTCTAAACTTTTTATAATCTATTTTCTTAAGCTTTAATATATCTAATATGATCATAGTTATCTTTTGCTGTGATTAGCTATTTGAATTTTGATAGGCTGCTTCTTTGAAGATATTTGTCATTTTCCTATAACTGACCTATTTAGCAATTTCTTCATTTATTTTTTCTTTGTTAATTTCTCTAAAAGCATACTTTTAAAGTTATTTTAAAGATTCCTCTGAGGAATAGTTAAGAACTACTTTTTGATACTCATTTCAGGAAAGTAGGTAGAGTACTGTCTTGGCAACACAATAAGGTTTAGAGACTTTATGAATGGGAAATGAAGAGTTAAAAACATTAGACTAGTTAGCTTTTTGGTTAGACCTCTGAGATAAAGTTTGGATAGCTATAAGGCTACACCCTGGCTTGGATTCATCCTTTGGTCAGCAGAGGTCATCTGTGTCAAAGAAACAAAGCTTTCTAGCTTGCTTGCTTTCTTTCTTTCTTTCTTTCTTTCTTTCTTTCTTTCTTTCTTTCATCTGTCTTATTTATTTTCTGACAGTGATATTACTATGAAATATGTAGCAAAGAAATAAGAATTTCTTTTCAGTGTTAACATTAACTAGTACATGCCAAATTGGTTTCTTTTTACCTGAGTCAAATCTATAAATCTGTGCATCCTGTACTTGTAGGTTCTAATAATGAAAAGTTACACAAGGTGCTAGCTTCTCTCCTTTTTAGTTTATCCCGAATTGATCCATTTACCTGTACATGAGTTACTATCCTGTAACATGTGTATGTACTCCAAGTTTGGAAGAAATGTATATACCTTCTGAGTGCTAAACTTATAAATTCTCATATCGGATTTACAGTTCTAAACAGGTAATACATATTATAGAAAAATTTCTTCTAGAATCATTTTCTAGGACCTTTAACAGTGTTCACTTTGCCTGGACTGCGCTGAACTTAATCCTTTTTGCCCTTATTACCCAGAGTCATGCAAGGGCAGATTTCCCTTTGTGATACACAGGTAAATGCGTGAGCCTCATTTGGAACTGCCTTGGAGTAGTGGGACTGCAGTATATAATCTTTGGAAAAAGAGGTGGAGGGGACTGCAGTCAGCATCCTTGGGGAGGGATCTAATCCTTGCTGCTGTTGTGGGAAGGCAGGCTGCAAAGGTGAAGCAGAGCTGTTTCAGTCCGGTGCGCAAGTCCTCTTGCTGCCAGGGATTGGCAGGGGTGCCAGTTTCTTATGGGGGCTTACATGTGGTAATGGTGACAAGTGGTAGCAACCTGCTTGGTGAAAAATGGTAGCGTGATGGATTTAGAGGACAGAGGATGGTTCTGGTAGTAGTGCAGGCCACCCAGAGATAGTGCCCTCGGCTGCTGGGAGTGGGTATCTTACTAATTCCCAAGCAAGGCTCACACCATCACAGCATCTTTCAAGGAGAAGGGAGGGATTTGTGTGGGTGAGGGAGCTGAGTAAGTGACATCTCAACTGACATTGTCGATGTTAACATTGAGGATTCATGGTAGACCTCCCCTGCCCCCACCCCAGCCCAGTTGGGGTTCTCTGTGGACCACCTACTGTAAGTTTGCTGAGTCATTTGCTTTGTCCATGGCTCATTTGTTCCTTGCCAGAAGTCAACCATGGGAAGGCTCCTAGTCACTAGCCTGAGGAAATGCTGCAAGTCAAAGCTGCTAGACTGACCTTTCTGCTGGAGAAAGCATAGTGGCTGTAAAAATTGGAGAGAAAAGGCTCTACCTTCTCTTCTGGGCTCTAGTTAGGTCTGTTTTTGCGGTATGGACTGTTGTGAGGAGCTCCATGCTAAAAGCTTATCCTACCTTATCTCTTGATGTCCTTGGAAATGACTTTAAGTGTCTTTCTTTGTTTGGAGTTAATGGGATATTGAATCAGAAATTGTTATAGCATCATCTGGGGAATGCAGGAAATCTCTGGATATTTTCACTTTTTGTTTATTTTTCATAAAAAAATACTTTTGAGGTATGGATCACAGGGTAAAGATACAAGTACAGGAATTACCATCACTCCTCACTGAATTTTGCAGTCTCAACATTGTTGCTATAGTTCCACAGCCCTGGGGATAATGTCTGTTATTCCTTTGCTTATTACACTTTTGGGACAATGCTTCTTGTACCTAAAGAGTCTGACTTAAGTAAATCAAAATGGTCATGTTTCAGGTTTATGAAGTGTTCATTAAAGTGCATAAAAATTGGATTTTAACTTTGGAGAGATAAAATTATTTTTAACTGGAGTTTCTTGAATTGACTTAAAAAATGGCATGTAAGCAAGGAACCTGACATGTTCATTTTAGATTGGAGAAAATTAAGAGCATCTTGTACATTTTCCCAATATAGTTGACATTGATGATCCTTAAGGAAGGATTGAATTAAGGTTAGCCTGTAGTCTCGGTTTTTCTGTTATTTCTTATCTGACATTTTATAATGTAGAAATGGTTTATGCCCAATGCTGTTGACTTTTGTCTGTGTAAGTGCATTAGACCTCCACTAACATTCTGCTCCTAGCATCTGCTTGGTTAAAATTACCTCCCTTCTCCAAAAGTAAGTTATTATATATGGCTTCTATACATTTGCCTTCTATCCCCATTGATGCTCAGAGACTTCTTATCACATTATTCTGTGTTTCCCTTTACCCCTTCTCTCCTTTTTTGGCTCCACCAGTCTCCCTCTAACCACTCTTGTTCAGATCTTAAAAATTCAGTCTTAATTCCATTTGATTCCTATCATCCTCAGTGAAAAGGAAGAATGACTTTAGGGATAGTAGACAAGGCTCTGGAGTTAGTCCTATTATTTGTTATACAACTATTTTTTTTTTAATTCTTATTGAATGATGATATTAGTTTGCTTAGGTAAGCTCATATCTAGAAATCACCTAACCTACTCAGTGGTGAATGCCAATGTTGAAATCCTAGTGATTTATACCTCACATACATCTTAACCAGCTAAACAATCTTGATCCTTTTTAAATGGTACTTCTTTGCAAAACTTAGTTTTTCTTAATTTTTTAGTACTAAATAATACAGATGTAAAAATAGTTTTCATCTTGGGCTTTTTTTTTCCTGCAAAGAATCATTAAAATATGACTGCCATAATTCTGTCTGTACAGTGAGGGTGGCATTTTACCTTTTCTTCTACCTTGACACAGTTTCTGAGAAATTAATTTAAAATGAAAGTGTAAGTAAAAATGGAGGCAGAGTGGAAAAGCCAGATTCCTCCAGCTGCCTCCTTCATAGTACTAAAAGCTCGTTTTCTTAGAATGGCAATGATATCTGGTGGGTTATTTTTATTAATGGGTATCATTCAGGCAAAAGAGGGTCAACGATAATGAAGTTGAGATTGTTTAGTACTTATGGAAATGGGTGGTGGGGATGGTTAGTGCTTCTCAGTTTTTGAAATGAACATTGAAGATAGAAGATTGAGATCTGGGATTATCTCTCTTAACAACTTTCATAATAAAAAAGCATTTATTGAATGACTGTATGTGAAACACGTTCTGCTGTGTTCCTCTCTGGGTGTTTGTGATTTAAAGTGAAAAATCAGGGAGTTCCCTGGTGGTGTAGTGGCTTAAGGCTTCTGTGCTGGTGCTGTCAGTGCTGCGGCCTGGGTTCGATTCCCAGTCAGGGAGCTACCCGCATACCAAAAAGCAAAAAAGATAAAAAAAAATAAAAAATAAATAAAGTGAAAAATCACAGATGACACTCATTATGGTCAAACAGGTACTTAATGTGTTTATAATGCATGAATGCAGTAGTGCCCAATGATTGGTATGAGGGAAGTTTATTAGTTTAATTAGTGTAACAGTCCAGTAGCTGGACTGTTCTCCTTACTTCCAATTACTTGGGGAAGTTTTTGTAAAGACTCATTTCCAAAGTGATTTAAAGTGTGGGCAGCTTGAAGGATGGGTGAGCTGAGGAGTGAGACATAATGTATCAGGGAGCCAAGAGACAAGAATAGAATGATGGACTGGTGAAGGGACTAAGCACTAGATATATTCTAATGAAGAAGGAGTCTGTAGGAAAGGAAGAAGAGGTGAGGGTTCTTGAAGTACAATGACAGGAGTGAGAAACTCAGATTAAGGAGTTGGTTCTTAGCCAGTAGGACGATGTGATGTTCCTACAAAGGTTTATGAAAGGATCGTGTCAGTGTAGACGGAAAAGAAGCTGTCTTTTTTTTCTTTAAATTTTCAAAATTTATTTGGAACTCTGTGACACGCATGTAAGCATGTCATAATTCTCTACAGCTGTGGCGTTTAGTTTAGATAAAGATCATACACAAACTTAGATTATTCTAAAGATTTATTGTATTAATTTATGCAGTGTAGTTTTTTTATCATGAAGTTTGATCTGAAGTAATTACTGTGATGAAGAAGAAGGTTTGGTGTCCACAAATCAAACTTTGTGGAAAGTAGCAGCTGTCATGGGGAAATGGCATTATCTCCAGTGCTCAGCCTAGATTTCAAAGCCGTCAGTTGGAGCCATATTTCTTGAAGTGAGATTTTTTTTTTTTGACTTGCAAAGCTGGATTGTGTCATTTTAATGTGGTAACATATATATCAGAGAAAAGGGGAAAATGATCCTGGCACTGATTATCACTTGGAAGAAGGTACAGAGAGGTGTACTATAATGAGACTTTGGTGTACACGTGATACATTTGTCCAGCAAAATCGTTGATGTAGCTGACCTGACTTATATTGGTTTTTTGATACCATCTGATTATAACTCTGTGGGAATTTCTTCAAGTGAAAAGTAATTCAGGAAACTTACTGATAAGGCCACTTACATTTTAAAAAGCTTTCTATTGCTTGTAGATACACCCGGGAAAGGCCAAGATGTCCTTGGCTTCACTGTTAATGCTGTGCTTACTGAGAAGTCAGTGGTGGCAGAACAGCAGTGAGTCAATTCTAAATGACAGTAAGAGGAGGGCTACTGTGGCAAGACTGGTGATGACACAAAAAATGCACAGAAGAGGTCATAAAAATGAAGGTGGAATTTTGAAAATTGATGAGAAAGAGTGAGATTTTATCATCTTCCTAGTCCTTGTTTGTTTTTTTTTTTCCTTTAGAAGTAAGAAATGAGCTTTTATTTAATCTGAAAGTCAAATCAAAGTAGGTAGTATTCATAGACCACCCTTCTGCTTTCTAATGTCTAAGAATTTTAAGATCTTGGAAGCTATAGCTCAAGCTTTATCCTCAATTCCAAAGGTCCTGAGGAAAAGAGGTCAAAAAGCAGCTTAAACTCAGCATTTAGAAAGAAACTGGAACAAATCACCTAACACTTAGCTCGGTATCACTTATAAGAAGAGCAGGAGTTCCCTGGTGGTGTAGTGGCTTAAGGCTTCGGTGCTGGCGCTGTCAACACTGCGACCTGGGTTCGATTCCTGGCCAGGGAACTACCCACATACTACAAAAAAAAAGAAAAGAAGAGCACAAGGTATAGGGCAATAATCAAAATGACTCTGTGAAAGTCAGTCATGTCAGATCCATTTCTTGTCCTATGATAAAGCAAAAGACCCATTGATAAGGATGAAATAGTCACTTGCTCTTTGTTAATTTCAGTAAGCTTTGATTCTGACTCATGCAATATTTTTATTGATAAACTAGAAAAGCACCCTTTTCATTAATGTAAACAGTGTTGCAGGAAAAAACTCCAATGAAAACAAAATTTTATTTACATTTTTCCAAATTAATTGCTCTTCTTTGTCACTAGATGTGCTTTTAATTGCTGTGTTGACTTCTGTTTTTTTGATATATCCTAATTTATAACCATTCTTCTACTGAGGAGTACTTGGATGATGTCTAGTTTTTCACTGTTCTACATTGCACACTTAAAAACATCTCTGTGCAGATCATTTTCTTCCTTCTCCTTCCCTCCCTCTTTTCTTCCTTCTTTCTTTCTTTTTTTGGGTACTGAATATTTCTTTACTTTTCTTATACTGCCATCTGGAATTACTGAGTCAAAGGATATGAACCATTTTATAATTCTTGTTGTGCATTCCTGATTATTTTTCAGAAAGATTAAATTAACTAATTATGTTACTTAATAGAAGTATAGCCCAGTCAACATGAGATTTTATAATTTGTGTTTTGTTAGTTAAGTAGTAGAACTTTATTATTTTATAACATCTCTTTAATTTTTAACTATTTTCTCATATGATTTCTTTCCCATTTGCATTTTCTTTAAAAAATTTTTTCCCTCCTTTGATTACTTATGAGTGAATTTTAGGTATTGCCCTTATATAATTGTATACTTCTTTTCTTTTACATTTTTACACAACAGGCTTTTATAACTTTTTCTCAGTTCATTGTATTCTTTTTTGTAGTTCTGTATTATAGTTTAGTAGACTGATATTTTTATTTTATTATCTTTTTTCTGAGATATTTTTGTAATCAATACAAAATATTTTTCTGGTTTATTTTCTTTATTCAGTCAGACAAATATACAGATATATTAGGTAGTAAGGCTCCAAATAAAACTTTTTTACTAATACACAGTTATTCCAGCATTTCTTAAGTGGTGATTCCTTTCCCCAACATTGAGTTGCTGTTGGTTTCTTGCTTGTTATATATTAAATAAACAGTACCAAATAAACATGCTTACTCCATTCCATGTGTCACTTATCTACAAACCTGTGTCATATCATTTTGATTAATGGTACCTACTTTATGATATCCATAAATGATGCTTGCTGTCTTATTTTCTACATTTTATTAAGTTGGTAATCACTAAAAATGCAAAAGGATTTTAATTAGGATTGAATTAAGCTTATTTTATTTAGGAGTTAGACCTGTGTAGTGATTCCAGAGAGATCTTTCTAAACCTCAGTACACTCATACCATTCTGCTTGAAATTCTCTAATGGTTCTATTATTGTCAGGATGAAGCCCAAACTCCTCAGCATGTCCTGTAGATCCCTTTGTGATCTGACCTCTCTCTACCTGTCTGCAATTATGTCCTCATATTCCCTGACCAGGTGTTCTATGCTTCAGTTATATTGAACTATCTGTACATCTCTGGACTATTGCTACTCTGTGTTTGTACATTCTGTTCCCTTGAAATGTGCTTCTCTTTTTTATTTATTTCTGAGAAGCTCATTCATTCATTCAATAAACATTTTTTATAGTACCTACTGTATGCTAGGTCCTGTTTTAGATGTCAGGAATAGTACTGAATAAAACAGACAAGAATCTCTGCCCTCATGGAGCTTTACATTCTGGTAGGACCCAGGATTGGCTTAGGCGCCTTTGTCTGTTCGCAGCCCTTACTCCTTTTTCAGAAAACAAAACAAAACAAAATAAAATAAAATAAAAACAAAAACAATATGAAGTAGAGTTAGCCTCTGTGATTCTAGCTTTTTTGTCAAGGGCCTTTCTTCTCATATCCTTCTAAGGAGATGGCATCACTGCATAAATTGCTCTCTCTTTCCCATCCGTTATCAAACCTGCTTTCATGAAAAAAGCTGACACTTACTCCTTTTACAGAAAGTAAAAATGAGAGTTTAAAGTATTATCCCTCAAGAGATACTCCATTCCAAAACGTCAGAGAAAGCTTAAGCTTTGGGAATATTAAGCATCAAATTGCCAAAGATCCCATTAAAATTTTGGAGCAATCTGTATTTTCCAGCAGTGTTAAAACCGGGTGTGTGTGTGTGTGTGTGTGTGTGTGTGTGTGGAGGTGGGGGAGAAAAAGAAGGACGGAGAATGACGCAGGGGAGGAGGAGGAGCCTGAGGTAGAACCAGTTACTCTGCCTGAAGTCGGTGGCCTTCAGTTTTTAACATAGTAACCAATTTCATGAGGAGCCTTGAGCCCATTCATATTACTAAATTATTCCCAGTTGTCAACTAGGGAGAAAAGTAGTTTACTTACTTTTTTTGAATCTTGGGAAGATTGATAAGCCATTTTGGAGGAAATATGCCACAGAAATCTAATAAATGAAAATAAATCAATAATAATTTAAAAAATATTCTTAGATGACAGACTCTAAACAAAGCTCTCTTTGTAACACCTTTGTGAATCCCACTGGGAAATCTGGTTGAATCTGAGTTTGTGGTGGCCTCATTTATGAAGATTTTCTGCTTGGAACTTGAGTTTGAATTGGATTTTTAGTAGAAGTGAATGCTTCGATAAATTGGGGTAAGAATTCAGTACAATGACAAGATAGGGTAAGGAATGAAGAAAAGGTAGAATGTTGGAATACTAAGTATGGGAGGGATAAGAAAGTGACTGATTATAGAGACATATTATTGCAGAAATGGTAAATGAGGTACCCATAATAAATAATACAGAGTTTTAAGCAAAGTTGGCCTTGTAGTGGTCAGAGGAAGAGACCCCCAACATGGTCTGGATTTTTAGGAGCACCAGTAAGACACCTACCTCTGCCTGAAAGTGTATTTTTTATTTACTGGTGAAGGCTGAACATTCTGGTAAAGATTTCTTTGGCCTTGTGCAATGCAAATATGTGTAGAAAGAAAAACACATTTTATTCCCTATAAATTAACTTGATCTACTTCAATATTTGGCTTAGGGTAGGCCCTGCCCTGCAGTTATGTATAATATTAACATGGAGTTCCCTGGGGCCTATTAAAGAAGTTTAAGTACTGAAGTTTTCATAATTGCTTTAATTTCTTTCTCATAGTTTTATTCTATATCACAAATGGAGAATTACTAGGACATAGGAACTCTTGTCCACCACCACTCAGAGCAAGCGTTACTAATCTTCGAGATAGTTGTCTCTGTAAAGAGCAGTGACAAAAAAATGAAACGGAATCCAGAATACCTAATTTTTATTCTTCTAATTCCTCAAAGCAGCTCTTTAAAACTGTGTGTATATTTGAGAGAAAAGGAAGAAGATTTATTAGTGACTGAAAGCTGCTGTTATATTTAGAAATTCTTTTTACTTTTAATATTTGGAACATAAGTAACTTGGACAAGGAAAGAGGTACACACACAGCTGCTGGAACCCCTGATTATATCTATACTGTTTTCCCTTCTACCTCTCTTGGCCAACCCCTCTGTCCCTAACCTTCATGAATACTAAGGCTCTGGTAGATCATCTCTGCACAATTGCAGACAGAGAACCCTAGTCGAGCACCCAGAAGGAAATTTAAAAGGAATCTGTCTTGACTTGCTTCTCTCAAAAAATGTTAAAGAAAATTAAATTATAACCCATAGCAGTGCCTCTTGCACTCCTCTTTATTCTTTTCTCCAGTTTTTTCACCTTAGGGCTGCTCAGAAATCCCTCCCCCACTAAGACTTCATCTGGTACCCCAGCCTGAAGGTTTCTTTGTTGTTCTCATCTGCTCTCCCTAATTCTTCATTAGAGGGACAGACAGTCTTTCTGGCTTCTTTTCTTACTTTTCTCTTTTCCTTGCCCATACTTTGATTCTCTACAATAAAGTTGAGTCCAGAAACTGACAGAACAAGCCGGAATTCTTGCTTCTTTCCTCTCAGCTCTCTAGTCCTCATTTTCTCCACTTGCTGTCTTGATTCTGAATCATAGTAAGACCTGAGAAACCAGACAGTATGAAAGAGAACTTTCCTTAGTGGGCTGTAAAGAAATGGGGGCAAGTTGAGTGAAGGAAGAAAAAAATACATATACCCTCCTTTTAGGATTCACATTTTAATAAATCTTGTTCTGGTTGATCCACAAAACATAAGGTTGCTTTGTGGATCCTATAATTCTGGGTTCAAGGAAGGGACAGATGCAGACAGAAGCAGTAACCAGCAGCAGGGGAGGAGAGAGGTGTAAAGGAGATCATGCTGACCTGTTCTTCTCTCCCAACTCTAATCTGTTGTAAGCAACTAGTTTCTTCTTTAACGTTTTAGCTGGTTCATGAAAGTCTACTGTGCTGGCAGCATCAAGTCTAACTGGCATGTTCAGATCCTCTGGCTGTTACATTCCCATAGCCAGGGTGCAAATTCTGCCAGTTAAGCTAAAGAAATATACTCTGAAACATTCTTCTATACCCTTACTAAATAACTTTCCCTCCTCTTCCTGATCCCCACTACTTCCCCTGGTTAGTACACTTCCTGGGCCACTGTCATATTGAAGAAAGCTAGGAGTCAGGGGGTGACGGGACAGGGCCTGAATTCTCAATGACCAATAGCTTGGACTCCAATGCTCATATTAGCTGCTTTGATCAGTCAGCTACTTATTAACATAGTCCAGAGAAGGAAAGAATCTGTTTTACTGTACCTGGTGCACCTTTTCATACTGATGATCGCCTCAGAACTTCCACGTGTTGTTTATTCAGTTGACTCTGCGTTTGAAGCTCCCTGAAACTGCACCTACCTTCACAGCAATTTTTCCCTGTAAGTGTTTAGAACTCGGCTTTCCTCTGATCTTGCTTCTCTGATTTGATTCCATCTGCTTTCTATCCTTTAAGGAATCCAAAATTTGTGATCTGCTTAGCACTTTCTGGCTTTCACTGAAATTTTGAATTTATTCTTTTGAAGTAGTTTTTTTCTTTTCATTGGACTTAGGATGGGAAATTTAGACATATATAAAGTCTGTCATTTCAATCCAGTCTTAATTTTTTGTTAACATTTATGTATCTATAGTTTGAATATCATCCTTGTATGTGTGATTGACTCAAAACATTATTGAAGATTTCCGCATTATTTATAGTTTTTTTGTTTGTTTTTTTCTGAGATGAAACACATTTCCAGCTCAGGTATATTAAAAAGTATAAAGTATGTTAAGTTGATTTGGCAAGTCAATCCCACATTTAAAAGAATAAAATGGAATGTGACATAGATGTCTGAATAGTGTAGATGACTACTATCTTTATGAAGATTAAAGTTGACATTAATAACAAACTTTATTACTGCTTATATTACATGTGACACCTGTGGATAGTTTTGACATATCTCTGTTTATGAGAAGAGTACATTGCATTTGTATAATTTGACTTATGTTCCAGTATTTTGTGATTTTTAATACCTTGAGACACGCATTTTTCAAAGATGCAGAGCAGAGTTCAAACTGAGTTACTCCAGGCCCAATCCAGGCCATATATTCATGTTTTATTTGAATCTCATATTAGCTTAGTGAAGTTTTTTTTTTTTAGATTGAATTAACTGCTAATGTGTGAAAATCAAGACAATTCACAAAGAGATCCTGACCTCCAGATTCTTAAAAAAAAAAAAAAAATCAGAAGATTTGGCAACATTGGGTCTACATTATTCTATGGCATTAAATGACAAGCTGAGTCATGGCAGCTCTTGTTAGCTGATAGTTCACCATAGTCTACATCATTCCCTGTTGTCTCTTAAACCAGTCTGCTTCCATCATTAGTGCTTCTTTCCTGTTCCTGGGGGCATTTGAGTTCCTGACCCTGCTATATTGTATTCTTTATAATCATTATTTTAAAGTATTAAGAAATTTTCATGGAGTAGTACTATAATTATCAGATTGCTTTCTCTTTTTTAAAAAGTGTATATAATTCTGTCATTTTCAACTTTGTAAACATATTTTTCATATTGGCATCATAACCTAGAAACGAAGTATAGAGTCAAAATAAAATGAGAACAGTTGGCTCTTGATAAATTTGCAAAGTACTTTTCATTAAAAATAGCTAATGAGAAGTCAGAAGAAAGGCTGGTTCCCCACCCACAGTGTCTCACAGTATCCTTGTGGGGTTCACATCAGCGTAGGTCTGGTTTTTACTTTTGTTGATCCAATTAGTAATCAAAAGATGGCTTGGTGAATATGGAATCAGAATACAGGAAGCCAAATAGTCTTGAAAGGAGATTTCAGTACACCTCAGTGAGGACTGACATATTAAGCTTGCTTCGTAATATAGAACATCTGTCTTTCAAAATCATAATGCTTGCTGAGTCAGTATCCATTTCCCTTGGACGTCACCAGGTAAATGCTGCCAAATTCTTCTTTGTGACTCCCTCTTTCTAAAAAAATCCACTTATACTGCCACTTTCTTTTAATACATTCTTTCTTAATACAAATTTCAGGAACATTGGGTTATTGCTTTATTTTAAATAAATCATTTTTGCTGAGGTACTTGATCACCTTATTGGACTTGAGGTAGAGACACCCAAATGGCCTTTTTAGGATGGATGACTTTTACAGAGAACTAATGGCATTCATTATATGTTTATCCTTTCTAGAGTCATGTTCAGTTTTATCTTCCAACTTCTGGGTATGCTTTGTTCTTATGGGCTGATTAAACTGGCATTTGTTTAATACTTCATAGTTCCCCAAACAAAGTTCACAGATACTGTATTCCAATTCAATCCCTGTGTCAGTCTTCTGAGAGAAGATATCAT